>JAURVB010002817.1:0-115988 GCA_033002965.1 Piper betle | reverse complement strand
TTTGCCAACTATTTCTGCAGGATACACAACATCCTCTAACATTGCTTCATAAACAGCAGTCAGAGTGCGGCTGCGTGGGCGCATAACAGCAGAACCCTTCTTTGGGGGCCTCAAAATTCTTCGAGTCACGACTAGGATGACATCCTAATCCAAGAATTAATCACATTACATCTATTAACCAAAATAATGAATACAAAAGCTAAGTTAGTATTAGACTAGAGCACAGCATTTATTCTCATACTCATCATTCAGAAATATGAGTCATGCTGCTACATGGGATAAAAAACATAAACCCTAAACAAGCCACATAAATCCTCTTCTAAGAAAAATCTTCTCCAGCAGATCACATAGTAAACTTATCAATATGCTTTGCTCTCCGGAACATTGGAGTATCTAAAAAGATAATTGCATAACAAAGAACATTAAAGAAACACATATAAAGGATGGATGGCTAAAATATTTAGCCATCTGATAACCCATAAATAAATAGCATGACTCAATCAATCTTGCACTTAGCTACATTTAAAAGCATTAATGAAAAAAAATAATTAAGTGGCATACATACTAATAACAAAAATATGACAAGGTGGGAAAAGTAGGCAAAGCCCATGACTTTACATTCCTCTCTGATAATACATAAATAAACAAATCAAAGAGTCCTTCTGGACACATGACTGGAAAAGAAAATCTATACCAATCGCACAGATTAGCCAGCATGCTGATGAACCACACCACGAATTAACAAATGTAGCAACGGAAGTAATTACTGACACCATACCTTTCCACTAAACTTCTTTTCCAGCTCTCTGATAAGTCTAACATGAATTTTGCGGAAAGCCTTTCTTAGCCGATACGGAATGTGAATCACAACTGCCTTCTTACTCCCAGAAATATCAATCTGACTGTATATAAAAAAGATCAACGAAAAAAAAGGGATATCCTATTTCATAAAGACAATAGCATCGAGTGGTTCAAGCTCTTTACACGGCAGAGTTGATAAAAAGATCCTTCAAATCACTTTTCAGCTCCTGGTTGCTGTTTTCCAGGTCAAAAAAATACTGCAGCGAACGTTAAAAATGTTAAAGGCCGAACCTAAATCCTCCAAAACCGCAAGCGTTTACAAGGCCATTTAGCAATCAGGCTTATGCACCAAAACCCTCCGGGGTAAGAAATACTCATTATACCTGCGCAACTGACTCCTCAAATTCAGTGGGCTCGACATCCTTATCCTTCTGAATCTTCCTCCTTGCCGTGTACATCTTCTCGACTAGAATCAAAAAAGATAAAAAAAGATCATTCCACATAATAATAATCCACACACCAAAATAGAAATTAAACCGCAACCCACTACGAATAATAGCATAGCAAACATTCAACAAAGCCTTCATCATACAACCAAAATGGCCTTTCATGCACAAAGACAACCATTAGTATACCTTAACAAAAACAAATCAACAAATGAGATGAAGATAATAGTAACTGGGAATGCAGATCTATGGGAGGAAGAAGAACGAACCCGGTGAGCGCACAGTGGCGACGACGGCGAGGTTGGAGGCCGGAACCCTAGCGTCCAAAGGAAGAGGAGTGCGGCGGGAAAAGAAGGCGGGGACATAAAATGGCGAAACCAACGGTTTTGATGGGAGCATCGGGGAATCAGATGAACGGACCAGATTATTGAACATTCACACGCTCACTGGTAACGCACGTGCCTCGATCTCCGGCTTGGCTCAATATCGGCCCAAATTCTGATTTTTATTTAAACCGGACTTGCCCTTTCTAAGAAGTGCAACTGTAAATTTTTAAATGCTTAACATTTCATAATAAAAATTGCCATCTTAGAACAAACAGTAGAATTGATTTAAAAGAATTTAAAATGTCAAATAAGTTCAAATTATTATAATTTTAGTCTGAACTTCGTATGAGCTTAAGCTGACTACATGCCTTACTGTCATGGGAGGACGTATTCTTTTGATGATGTGTCCATTGAGCTCTCATTAATTAAATCAAATAATCAATAATTAAATGTATAATTTAATTTTTTTAGTGAAAGTTAGTTAAAAGGTCTTGCAGTTAAAATGGTTGTAATACACAATCACTTTAAAGGAAATTTTCCCTTACTAAATATTTACAATGATAATTTTAAATTTTTGATAATGAATAGGCCCTATCACGAATGCATATTTAGATGAATAATTGAGTCTAAAAATTTTATAATTTGGCTTTATTTCAAAGTTAAAGATATGAAATTGATTTAAAAATATATAAATAAATTCCATATTTTTTATTTTTATATTTATATACATAAATTTTGAGCAGTAGAACCTTCAAAATTATTTTAAATATAATTGATTATAATTCATATAAGCCACAGCTCAGCTCATGTATATAATACTTGGGTGGGGAATGACCTTTGACGTACTAGGCCCACGAAAAGCCGGCCCAATTAGATGTCTCCAGGGGCCCACCCTTCCACACATGACTTGGAGTGCAAGATTATTGGTCATTTTACCGAGGCCCACCATATTTGACTGCATTGATGGACTCAAAGTCATCAATAAATGAAATTGCAATATTTGGACCGCTTAGACACAAATACCCCATCCTCAGCGCATAGAATTCGCAAAAACAAGGGATGTGTATGTAAAATTAACCCTAAATCGCAAATCGGGCAAAAAGGTTAAGAACTAACGCCAAATATAACATTTCATAATTATCAATCCCATATCCATTTTTTCATAAACCATTCGCTGTTCGCATATCCTGACCCGACGATACTTCTCCCCGGCCGCCGGACTGCATCCTGCGCTCATCGGGCTTCGCCTCCGGCTTCTCTGCCGGGTTTATTGGTTGCGGCGAGGGGGCAGTGGAGATGGGGAATAGAAAGGACGAGAACGACAAAAATAAGGTGGTGCTCAATTTGCTCCTCAAGATTGGGCAACATGCTTACCGACAACAAGGTCAGTGCGAGCCTGACGTCCTTCGTTCACAATTAAAATTAAGTTGATTTTGAATCGGTTCGAACAAACTTCGAGTTTTTGAGTCAACTTCAAATACAAATTGAATTCTGCTCACTATCGTTTAGTATAAAACATGGTTGCATAAATTGAAATCAGAATTGGAATCGATTTTTGAGGAGTCAGATTCGAATCGAAATCGGTCAGGAATCGGTTCAGTTAAATCGGTCTGAATAGGTCTAAATCGGTCATATATAATAATTTGATAACTCATAACATAAATATATAAAAATTAGATATTGATATTTTTTTGATATTATTGTGTGTATTATATTTTATGATATTTTTTAAGATTTTTTTTAATTATTTAGAGTTAGTTATTATTTTTGACTCGAGTCAAGTTTTAATTATGAAAATGCTACTAAGTGTTATTTTTTTCCCTCGCCCTTTCTCTCCCGCATCCGCCCTCCTTCCTCGTTGCCGCCGCGGCTGCCGCACCCCCTCCCCCCAGACCCGCCTTGCCCCATCCTCCCCCACCGCGCCTCGCCTCTCCCCGCCAGCCCTGCCAGCCTTGCCCTGCACCCGCTGCACCCTGGCCCCCCCTCCCCCAGACCCGCCCCGCCCTGCCCTCGCCCGCCGCGCCCCTAGCCTTACGCCCACCGCGCCATGCCTTGTAACACCCCAAATCCGGTTCACACTCGTGAACCGAACCGGCATGTTACCAGCCCCGGTTAGGTCGGCTAACCCGAACCTAACTCATGCGGATCCAATCTCGGCGTCTTAAGATGTAGATACGACTTGTCATGCATGGATAAATTCATAAAACCCTAACATGATACTACATGGATGACATGCAACCTAAATTTCACACCAACACAATTACAATCAAAATTAGTAAAAATTCTAAAATAAAAGGGACAGAATTTCCCCTAAAAATGCAATTAGGGGCCACCCTGTCAAAATCGTATATTCAAACATATATACGTATAGCAACAATAACATTCACACATACTTCTAATCTATTATATTCATCATTCTCTGAACTTTGGGTCCTAACCCATCACACTTTTGCTGCGCTACTCTGATCATTTCACATTCTATCATGTCTCATGCATTTGAACATGTCATTCACAATATAATAACATAATAACACAAAATTAAACATTCAGAAATCTAACATGTGTGTGTGACAAGACCTCATTGCTCCTCCGTCCAAGCTGGCTCCTCCAACTCGTGATTATTACCTACATATAGTATAAAAACACGTCAGTAACAAGTGTTACTGGTCCGGAAAATAAAATAACTATAACAAGCTGGCTATGAGAGCAAACTCTCATATGAAAGAAAACATCATACTCCACGTGAACACTCTGAAGGGCACTACTGAGGAGCCACTGGGCTGCAGACCCGGTAGCATCCCGAACTTACTGATCTGCTGCTGGTACTGTGCCGCTCTCGGCACTTCTTTTTCAGTACTTCTCGTGAAACTTTATCCTAAGCCCTCTCCTTACCTCCATATTTCTCCTGGCCTTGAGCACGAAGGCCGAGTACTCTCAGGCAGTCGCCTTTAGTACCCTTTGAACCACAAGTCCGGACATGCGCTGTACTAAACAGTACCCGTAAACCTCCACGTTCTCCGGGTGTGAGGAACTCAAACGCGGAGTTGTCAGGATCCCTCGGGAATGGAACAGTCCGCTGGCACTAATCCAGAGCCCGCTTTGACTGTCACGGCATCCTCTGCATGGTACGTGCAGTCGATTTCTCCATCTCTCGTCTCACTGAAACACGAAAACTACATATATATAGGGCTTGGGTAGGGATTTATATAATAGGCCCGAAGGCAACTTTTGGTGGATCTTGTTTTCGAAATCAACCTCGAGGGATCTCATCCTCGAGGGGTTATTAATCCGGAAAATGTTCGATTAAATGGCCCGAGTTAAGTGGGATCCGATAAAACGCCACTTAACCCGTCTTGCAGACAATAAATCAAACATACAATAGAAAAGATTAAAACAGACGAGTCCTAAACGGACCTGGTAGAAGCTCCAAGCGTGTCATCGCACCTAGGCGGCGAGCTCCTACTCCGTACCTACACATCAAAACTAAATACTAACGCCCACTAACTACATGATGCATCGAAATCAATGAATCACACACAATGCAACCACGAGATCATCCATCAAAATAACAATCAGATAATTATAAGAGTAAATAATCCTAACTCAAACTATTCATACCATATTTTATTCTGTTCTTCTAAGTTGCATCGTACTAGATTAACATGCTCATACACAATTCATCTCATTAGATCACTTACTTCATTAACTAATAATCTCATCATGCACATCTTTACTTTATTCATGGTCAAGACATTAATCATGATAATTAATCAACCCTAGCATGCTATGTTAACAATTATCATCAATTTTAAATAAATCAATCGGAGGTAATTATACCTCACATCGTCGGCAATCGGCGACGGCTAAGGTTCCGTCGCGCGTCTCGGAGCTCAAATTTGGCGCTCATCGGCGTCCGAAGCTCGATCAGGCTCCACTGGGTGAGCCCCGCGGAAGATCCGGTGAATTCCGGCGAATCCCAGAAATTCCGATTTTTCCGGCGGTTTTCCGGCAGCTGCTTGCGGTTTTCCGGCGACTTCCGGTGGTTTTCCGGCGACAATCGCCGGCGGCGTCTACTGGTCGGAAAGGGGTCGTGTTGGGTACCCTCGGAACCGGCTCGGCGACCCCGACTCATCTACGAGGTCGACGCAGCCAACGGAGGTGGTGGCTCACCGGAAAACGGCTAAAACAGGGCCGGCGGCGATGGGTCGCTAGATCCGGCCGGCCAGGGCGGCGATGGCCTCCGCTCCGGTCGGGGAAGGCCGCTAGGGGGTCGAGGGTGTCGAGGCGACTACCCGATCATGGCGGCGACGGTCGCCGGCGGCGCAGGCGACGACAGAAGCGCAGCGCGGGCGTGGCGCTTGGCACGGCTGATCCGGCGTCGCAGCGGCCCGATGGGGGCCGGACTTGGTCGGGGCAGCACGACGACGTCGTCGCGGGGCTAGGCGGCGACGATCGGCGGCCGGGCGGCGCCGGCAGTGGCGGCGGCGACGCTGCACAGGGGCGGCGTCAGGGGTTTGGGAAGAAAGGAAGGGTGCGGTGGCAAAGTCGTAAATATTACTTGACTCGTCTCCGACTCGAGTCAAAATAATATTTAAGTCGTAAGAAAAATTCCAAAAAATATGGGAAAAATCCCATAAAATCAAACAACACACAAAAAATCATAATGATATGCTCTAGAACTATCAACCCACCCAAAATGCCCGTAACGCGTCCTAACGCGATAAACGGCCTAAAACTAATTCTACGATCCATTATATATAAAAATAATAAAAAAATGACTGGCATACTCTCATATATCTGATAACTCATTCTGTTCTGCTGTGTTCATGACGTTATCATCATATACTTGGGTACGCATGACCCTCATAGCTCATACACGCGACGGGCATCGGCTCGGTACACGTGTCCTGAAACTGACTCAACTCGAAAAAATAACGGTCGACCCGACCGGTTCTGAATATAAAACCCTAACTCGAATCGTGGGTTTTACACACCTCCCCCTCCAGCCCCGCCATATCCCTCCCCTGCCGCCGCTGCCCCACCCTGCCGTGCCCCCCTGCGCCGGGAATATGCCGATTTGGGTCGATTCCGAATCGGCTCGAATCGGTTGGAAATTGGCTCGAATCGACCGATTCGGATGAAAACCGATTTAATGGATTTTTTAAATCGGTTTTCCTCCGATCCGAGTTGAATCGGCCGATTCCAATTCGGAATCAGCGATTCATGCAACCCAGGTACAAAACGATAGGGTTGCTAATTGAATGAGCCAATTTGCGAGCATTTGACGTTTGGCTTGACTCGACTTGACTTGAAATTCGACATTTAAAAGTTCGAGTTCGAACTCGACTCGACTCAATTATAACTCAAAATTGACTTGTAGCTCGACTCGATAAAATAATATAATAATATATATAATATCACTTGTCTACTTAAAATATATATAAAATCATAAATAAATATTATTATTAACTACATATTAAATAATAGTCGTAGTGAGGGTATTTTATTTTTTATTTTTATTTTTATCAAATTTAGGTTGTATTTGTAATCAAACAATCTAAATTAAAGTTTGAAAAAATATATATTATTTGACTCGGCTAAAGTGTTACATGTGTGTATATATATATATTAATAAATTTAATTGTAACAAGTTATATATATTTATATATAATATATTTATAGATAGTAAATCTTCGAATCTAAAACTTGGAAGTCGTGGGTTCGGTTCAAGCCACGCCTGTTTTAGTCGAAAATTTAAAACTTGAAGCCGAGTTTGAACGAATCGGGCAAAAAGCTTAAGAACTAACGCCAAATATATCATTTCATGATCTATCAATCCCATATCCGTCATTTTCATAAACCTCGTATTCGTATATCCTGACCCGACGATATTTCTCCCCGGCCGCCGGACTGCATCCTGCGCTCGCCGGGCTTGCCTCCGACTTCTCCGCCGGGTTGATCGGCTGCAGCAAGGAGCAGCGGAGATGGGGAACAAAAGGGAGGAGGACGGCGAAGACCAGGCGGCGCTCGATTTGTTCCTGAAGATTGGGCTCGACGAGTGTACGGCGCGCAAAACGCTCGCCAACGCCAAGGTCACCCCGAGCCTGACCGCCGTCATCCGCGAGGTGAGGGCTCCGAGTCGTTGTTTCTGAGTTTTGAGTTTATTTGGACATTTTGAGATGGCAAGAGTTTACCATCATCATAGACTGATTGGAAAGTTTGTGCTGTTTGATTTGTCTGTTGGGTTATGCATGTTGCTGCATACTTGTGTGGTAGTTACTTTGTGACATGCTGGTGTCTGTTACATTTTTGCAGGCTGGAGTAGATGATGGATGATGCAGCAAGGCTGTTGGGAATCTTATCTACATGGTTTGTCTCTATGTTGAAAAAAAAATTTGGAAAAAAAATCATATGGAAAATGATTATTAGTTTCATTTGCTGTTTAGTTGTTCGTCCAGAAGTCGTCATCAAATGAATTCTTTCCCATTACGTGAGTCTTCAACTTATTTTTCCTTTACTAGGGTGTTGTTAGGAAGGACATCCATCACCGCGTACAAATGATTCTATTTTTTTCTTTGCATGTTTTTGCATCATCAATGTGAGTGCCATGGCAACCAATTTGTGATACATGACCCATGCTGCCAATCTCAGCCTATCTGGGATAAAGTGTAGATTATAAAAATGACAGTCATTCTCTTCTCTGGGCAATTTAATTATATGTTGATTTGATTTTGAACACTTTTACAATTTGCTACTAAGTATCCAGTCAATGCTCTCGTGCACTGGCCTGATTTGCTGCAATATATTGCCTTATCAAAGGTGGAGCTGATATCTTTAGTGATTGTATCTTACGTCTTGTACAATGAAAGCTCATAATATTCCGATCATGAGTTTAAGAAGAAAATGTATCATATGCCTTTTGTTTTAGAAATTAGAAGTATATGTTAAAACTACCATCCCCTGGTTGGTATGAATTTATAATTACTAACAATGTGGAGTATCTTGGCAGATAAAAACACGACTCAGTTAGAGGCAGCACTGGCTTTCTTATCCAATATTTGCTCAGAAAATATTTGCCAAGGGACTTTGAAGAAGCTTATGGAGTAGGTATGCTTTTCAACAGACTTTCAGCTGAGTCAAGCAGTGTGTAATGTAGAGCTAGTTTAAGATTGTTTTACTTGGTGATCACCTATACCTATATGTTATTGTTCAGAGAGTCCATTTGTGCATGTTTGTTTACATTGGGTACTTTATTGGTTTCTTGTTTTAGGGATTCATACATTAATCATTACAAATTTCTTTTGTTGCTGTCCTTCTACACGGCTTATCTTCAACTTTTATCTGTTCTGAGGTTTTATGTAGTTGAGTTTTTTATTTTGAGCTGGCATAATCGTCACACGTGAACAGATTGTAACCTCTGTGGATGAGGTTATAGATGAGAACAAAGATTCCATATTGGAGTAGTGCCACAGAATTAATGGTCGTACTTGATCCCGTCACTTTCTAATGTCTATTGTGTACTTTATAACATGTGTTTGGAGTGGGCATATGTCCTTGGATACAGAGGATAAATGTTATCATTTATCAGTGTGGAAGCAATTTCTCTATGCATTGATGCTTTAGCAATAATCCGTACAGAATATGGTCGATTGTGTAGTAAAAATTATCATACTTTCCAAAATTTCCAATTGTAATCTATTTAGATCTTTAGAATTATGATCAGACTGGGCCCTTAAAGAATTTGCTCAACATTCATCCAATTTAGAAGACCACTTAAACCAACTAAATGTGAGTTGTGATTAGAGCAGCAATAAATTACCGTTGCATAAGAGTAGGTGAGGTTTTTGGTTGCTATTACTAGTGTTGCAGTTAAAAATGTTGATGGCATCTATTGGGAAAAGTCACTTCTCTGTTTCTGGTTGTTTACTAACATTTTCTTTGGCTTTTTTAGTTGGCAACTGTATGGACAAGTTCAAAAGAAGCAGCCATGGGCAGATGCAAATATAGTCAAGGTAGTACTGTTGGCCAGTCAATATATAGTGTTTTTCCATTGTCAAACTTTTGGCTGCAAACTCTTATATCTTTTACTTTTTCTTTCATTATGCTGGCTGTCTCTCTCATTTTCTTCGACTCCTTTCATGGATAGCGGATTGGAACTGCAATCTGTCTTGGAATTTCGATTGGCAAATTTGCAATACTTGTTATTACTTTCATGGAATATTTGTGGCCATAACTATTGATAAGATTATCATGTTTTAGCCCTGTCAGTTGGTTTTGTTCTTAACACTATCTGAATCAGAAAATTGGCTATTCCATCTTTACGTGCCTCAAAGTAGTGCATATCCATCTTTCCTGCCAAAAGTTATTTTCATGTAAACATTGTACAGGAAAGATGCAATCAGATTGACTTAGTATAATAATGTGGTCTTTCACCTGCTCATTTATGTTGACTTTTTGCTTCTGCTTGCCTCTTCACAGCAAGTGATTGATGGGAAAATGCACAGTTTACTTGGTGATCGAACTTCTGCAGATGATGAAAAACCAGTGAAAAAGAAAAAAGGAAAAACCTGCTAAAGTTGAGGGTGTGTTTTAGGTGACTTACTGACTTATCGTTTTCCTTTGTTTTCAAATCTTATTTCTCCTACTCGTATATAATTCTTTGTTGGATAAAGCTAATGCAGGGGACTCTATTCCAGCACAAACTCCTGAGGAGGACATTAATCCTTTTAGCATTTTCCCTCAACCTGAGGAAAATTTTAAGGTAAGTGCTTCTGAAATGTATATGTATTTATATTTTTGTATTCATTTTTTACTCTCACATGGATCTGAGATGTAATGGTTTTTTTCTTCCTTTGATTCTGTTTGCTTGTGCGTCTACTGAATGCCAATATACAAATGTAGTTTCAATTTTTTTGACTGTTTGCAGGTACATACTGATATATGTTTCAGTGATGGGAAAATATGGAGACCACACAATGCCAAGGAAAAACTTGAAAAACACTTTAAAGTAACAAATGGTAAAGTTTTTACTAGGTTCCCTCCAGAGCCGAATGGGTATTTGCATATTGGTCATGCTAAGGTAATTTTATTCTCAAAGAAGTCTATTTAATTGTAGTTGTATTAGAGTTCTGATCTAATGTGAATATGGCAGGCTATGTTCGTTGACTTTGGCTTGGCAAAAGACAGAGACAGTTGTTGCTATCTAAGGTTTGTTCTTCTCAGCAAACCATGGTTTCTTTTTTCTTTTTTTTTCTTTTTTTTTTCTTTCTCCTTTTCATAATTAGTGTAAGATAGTTTGGTGTACCAAATATCAAGCTTGGGATTGATAGTCTTTTCACTGAGATTTGTTCAGAAAAAATATCTCAATTGTCCATTATCTGGTCTTGTAGATTTGATGACACAAACCCTGAAGCGGAGGAGGAGGAATACATCGATCATATTAAAGAAATAGTTCAATGGATGGGTTGGTCACCTTTCAATGTATGTTTCTGACCATTATTTTAACTATCAGTTGTTATGATTATGTTACGCAATTATCTTTGTTGTCACCAGTGATGTAATATATTGTAATATCATGATTCATATGTGTGACCATTTTTTGGATGATTGAAATAGAATTGTTCTTTGGAAAATTAGCTTTAGTGAGGGTGGGTAAATGTCTTTGGATTGATTCACATGTTTTCTGGATTCTGAAAATTCTTTTCCTAAAAGTCTTCACAGGATAAATTTAATGATTAAACAATACCACAGAACAAAACACAAATCTATGAAGGGAAGGATTTTTTGTGATGGTTTGAAATTTCATAAGGTTCTTTTGTTTACTCAGAGATGATCGAATCAAGTAAAGAAGTTTAAAATTTTGTACATGTTTTAACAGGTCACTTATACCAGTGATTAAGTTGAAGACTTGTATAATCTTGCTGTGGAGCTAATTCTAAGGGGCCATGCGTATGTTGATCACCAGGTAATGTAATCTTTGAATTCATATATGGTACATACTCATTTCATATGTTGATGTAATTTCTTGGATTATTTTGTCAATCAAATTGTTGGCTAGAGAAATTGGTGGAGTGTGTGGTTACTTATTCCCGGAGATTGTTTTTTTAGCTACCAGAAGAGATGAAAGAATACAGAGAAAAAAAGATGAACAGTCCATGGAGGGATAGGCCAATTGAAGAATCATTGAAACTTTTTGATGAGATGAAAAGAGGCATGATTTATGAGGGCGAGGCAACTCTTAGAATGAAACAGGATATGCAGAGTGATAACTTTAATATGTACGATTTAATTGCTTATCGTATCAAGGCAAGTAAATTGTACTAAATTGATTCTTTTTTTTGTTGCTCTTTTTTAATCACTCATTTGATTATCTTTTATCTATGCAGTTTACATCTCATCTGCGATCTGGTTACAAGTGGTGTATTTATCCCAGTTATGATTATGCTCATTGCGTTGTGGCTTCTCTTGAAAATATTACCCATTCGGTGAGCTCTTTTTTATGCTTTGTTCTGTATGGACTTTCCCTTGTCTTATAGGACTTAAGAGTAGTCTGAATCTTTCTTTTTGCCATGTATTGGATATTTGAATGTGGAATTCTTTTTATACTTTTGTGTTATATATTGTTACTGAATACTAACTTGGTAAGGTGTTTTTATGAATTTTTTCCCTGTGAAGAGTCAGGGAACCCTTAGCCTTGATTTGTACTAAATATTTTCTAGGTCTATCTATTTCATGCAGTTATGCACCCTAGAGTTTGAGACTCACCAAGCCTCATATTATTGGTTACTTGAAGCTCTTGATCTATATCATCCATATGTGTGGGAGTATTCTCATTTGAATCATACTAACATGGTGATGGCAAAGTGCAAGGTGAAATTTTATTTGAGTTTTACCTTTTTTTTGCTGTTCAATGTTATGCAACTTATTTTTCACTTCACTTTTGTCGTTGGGTTAAGTTAATTGGTTGGGGACAGAGAAGGGGGTGGATGGTTGGGATGATCCTCGTCTAATGACCTTGGCTGGTTTACGTCGCCGATGAGTGTCTTCAACCTCAATTAATGCCTTTGTTCGAGGAATTGGAATCACTAAAAGGTAAGCATTGGGCTTCATCTTCTTTTAGCTAATCCAATGTCAATTGAAATTGTGCAATCTGAACTTGGTGATCATATTTTATCTTCTATATATGCATGTGAAATATGAAAGGAATGCGTCAGGGGTTAGTTAATACATTAACTATCTTATGCAAGGTCCATAGCCTCGTACATTCTTCCTGAATGTTGACAGGTGTTATCATAAGTTGGAATTCATCTCTAGTTTTTGCTCATGTTGATTAATGTGGAAGATATCAAGTTGGGGCTAGATTGGTTAGATTGAATGTCTCTGTGTGTATTTGAGTGTTGATTAATATGGAAGAGGCCGAGTTGGGGCTAGATTGGTTAGAATTGAATGTCTCTCTGTGTATTTGTGTGTTGGCAGATGTTATCATGAGTTGGTGTTCATCTCTATTTTTATTCATGTCGTTGATTAATATGGAAGAGTCCAAGTTGGTGCTAGATTAATCAGAATTGAAGGTCTCTCTCTGTATCTGTAGTTAGCACTTATTTTTGTGTTCGGAGTCTAGTAAGAGTCTTTCTTTTGGTGTATATGGAGTAATGATTTAAGGTTTTAACATGTCCACTTAACTTATTGTTATTCTATCTCATCTACTAGTCTTTATGAACCCATCATTGTCTGGAAGTTATAATTTTTCCTTGCAGCAACTTGTGAACAATTTGCTCTTTTTGCAAAGTCTGCATATCAAGACCATGATCGACTTGCAAAGCTCACTCACGTCCTTATTTGTCTACTTATATATAAGCGCTGCAACATATAATGCTACTTTTGATGCACCATACATGCATATAATGTGTCTGACCATCGGCTTTTGATTTGAAGATTTTGGAATTTGATTTTATTTCTTTTCTTTTGCTGCAGTGATGGAAGATTGATTCGTTTAGATCGACTGGAGTTTCATGTCAGCGAAGAGCTTAACAGAACAGCTCCTCGCACTATGGTACTGCCACATCCTTTGAAGGTAATATTAAAGTTATTGGCTTATAGATTTTGAACACAATTATTACTAAGGTATTTGAGTTGCTATTTGTATTTAGGTGGTAATAACAAATCTAGATACCGCACCTGTAGAAAACCTGGATGCCAAGATGTGGCCAGATGCTCAAGCAGATGATGCATCCATCTTCTATGTATAAGGTATTTGCACGTAATACTTGGTTTTCCTAAATATGTAAATTTAACACCATGGTAAAAAGTTTTGTTGTTGATGTGTCGTCATTCATGTATGTTTTCTATTTGTCAACTTTTCCACTTTTCTTCAGGTTCCCTTCACACATGTTTACATTGATCATTCTGATTTCCGGCTCAAGGATTCGAAAGATTACTTTCGGCCTGCTCCTGGAAAATCGGTCCTTTTAAGGTTGGAATATTTTGTCTGTTCCTGTGTGCATTTTTCACCAATAAAGTGTAAAACGTGAAGCCTCAATTTTCCATTTATTTTCTAGCAACATTTTGGAAATGGATAGAACTTACATGTTTTCTTGGTGCAGGTATGCTTTTCCTATAAAGTGCACAGATGTAATCTATGAGGATGACAATGAGACCATTGCCGAGATTAGGACTGAATATGACCCATCAAAAAAGACCAAGCCTAAGGTTTTTGTTTTCTTGTCATTGTTAATGTTGGCTGATAGAATAAAAACTGAAACTTGTTGATTAACCACAGTTTTCTTATAGAGTGTTCTTCATTGGGTTGCGGAACCATCTACTGGAGTTGAACCTCTTAAAGTTGAAGCCAGGCTATTTGATAAGTTGTTTGTTTCCGAGGTTGGCAACTCTTCTCAACTTGATCAAATTGTTGGACAATTTTCATCAAAAAAGTGCTTTATTATGTTTTTTATATCATGAATATTAAGGAGATCTTTTTTACATTTGATGCACTTCCATGATGCTTAGTATCAGAATCCTGCTGAACAGTATAACTGGCTTACTGATCTAAATCCAAAATCCAAGGAAGTTATATCAAATGCATATGCTGTACCTTCTCTCAGTTCTGCCGTCATGGGCAACACGTATCAGTTTGAAAGACTTGGTATGAATTTAAATTCTCATGTGCATTGCCAAATGTGCCATCATGGGTTCTGGGGAGTTGTGTTGTTGGTTATATGGCTACAGTTAATGGACCATGCACTGTCTTGTTATTTGATGAAACAATAATACAACATATTCTGCATCTTCCATTTTTCTTTTTTAATCTGCAATGTTTCAATTCCTTCTAAACAAGAAATTTTTTTCGAATTTTAGAAAAAAAGAAAAGAGAAATACTCTATTTACTTGTTTAAAGAACCATGAGTCCGCATTGTTTTAGCGTGGTCTTGTATACTTCATTTTCCATCATACTCTTGAGCGCCTGCCGTGATTTTATCTTGTTACACTTTCCAGGATATTTTACCGTTGATCAGGATTCAGCTCCTGATGAACTGATTTTCAACCGAACTGTAACTCTTAGAGATTCTTATGCGAAGGCAGGGCAAAGTTAGATGCAAGATACATCTTCAATATTGTGATTTACAGTTCCATACTTCAGTTGAAGCAAAGTAAAAATGAATGGTAAATTTACAGTATTCTTGGTATCATTAGGAATCCATCACGCTTTGTGTATACTATATTTACCACTTCATCCAATGTAAATTTTATGATCGTTTAATTGTGAACGGAGCTGTGCCTAGCTCCAACCTTATAAGTTATAACCACCCCAATTCTGTATATTCGAAGGCTGGAGTCTTTTGATTGGTTTATGTACAAGACCATTGTTTTACTTACCGAGATGGATACTTTGAATCTACTTAAAATGACATTTCACTGTAATAAATGGATGTTTCTTCTTTTAAAGTAACACTCAAGGAAACTCCACATTCAGTGCTTCTGCTAATGCTTGGACAAGTTGGCATGTTTTTTACTTCTGAATCGAAGATAGTCTTTTTCTTGAAATTGCTCTCAAGTTGCAGGTTGTTTTTTCCTCCATGCTCCTGGAGAACCAGTTTGATTGCTGCCAGTTGTTGCTGGCTAATTATGAAGCGTCATAAAGCCATGATTGTACATGAAGGGCATGGTTTCGTCTGGACTTGGTCTATTGATGAAGAAGATAGAGCTGCTTACCTGGTATAATATGCTCATGTATAATGTATGGCTGATCTCTACATCCAATAGATTGACATGAGAGAGACCCGACGTTTGTTTTGCACTGATAAATATGCTGATCCCATTGTTTCTGATAAGGTGATGTCATTGCCAGATGCAAATATTCTTCCGTCGCGAGAGGAGAGGGGATGTACTTGCACATTTTTCTTTCTCATTTTTACGAGTCGCCATCATTCTACTGTTTCTCCATTACGGTCTTCAAATTCCGTAATCAATCGAGAGAACTGTCTTTAAAGTAGAATTTCTTTGTACTGTTTATAATAAAATTTGACTTTTTCCACATACTTTTTCTTAGCAAGGTTGTTGGGTCTTGGTGGGTCTTTCTACTGTTTCTCCATTACGGTCTTCAAATTTCATAGTCAACCAAGATTACTGTTTTTAAGTAGAATTTCTTTGTACGGTTTATAATCAAATTGGAATTTTTCTACTTGGCTGCTTTTGTTAGCAAGGTTGTTGGGTCGTGGAAGAGTGAAAGGAGTCGATGATTTAGCTGGAAGCAAATTTAAGCATTTATCTAGCTTAAGAGGAGTTGCCTTTCTCTTTTTCCTTCGGCCTTATCCAAAGTTGGGGCTGGGAGATGTGGATCATATTCCATCATTCTACGTGATCTGAATCATATCAAATATCAAATCATAAAAATTCCCATCCTTCTTCATAGACGTTCTTTTCAGCTTCTCTCTGTCCTTTTTAAGCATACTACAAAATTGTAAATCAAATCCTTTCGCAATTGCGTCGGAAATTCTACGTTTTTAAGGTTCGTGCTAATGAAGGTGATGATGGCACACCCACTTATTTTCAATTGGTTTTTTCTTTGCGACTGCCTTAGCTTGCATTCACTAATCACTGCTCGAATGTCTTCTACGTCAACTTATACATGCCATTATAGGAGGCGTACGTTATATAAATTTATTTGCGGAATATTTGCTACAGTAGCTATTTTATTAGATCCTATAACTACGGTTATGCTCTCTTATCGAATACAAAAAGCTCACATCCAAGAACTGACATTCGAGGCCTTTCCTCAATTACCAGCTTCTTATATTTGGAAAGCTACAACACTCGGCGCTCTTCCTTCTTAAAAATCACATCAGAATAATTCAGGTCTATCCCACTTCAATCGGCCTGTCAGGCGCTGCAAGTCCCGTGTTTCAACGTCTGTGTTTCTGTAGCATTTATATTTGGCACTTCCACAAAGAGAGGGCCTGTTCAATCAACGTGGATTTTTACTATCGTATGTGCTTGACTCCCAGTTAATTAATGGGCAGGCTCTTCTCTCCAACGCAAGCTTTGGTCAAGAACCGAGGTCCCTTCACGCCTCTATGTGACAAAGATATATAGGTGAATGATGCATTGAAAACTATCCCATCTCACTCGCAACTTTCGCCGCCACCATTTAATATCAGCTTTTTTTGTGAGCTGGGCGGATTAGTGGAAGAGGATCACCTGGGATAAGGTGCTTGAGAATGACCTTTAGCCGTACATATCTGTAAATCTGATCCTTAACGCTGTTCTCTTAAAGGGTATTTGAAGCAAATGACAGTGTCTCATGCTTAGATTCGCATTTGTGATTTAGAGTCGCTTTTGCAAACATACGAGCCTTTACCTTTAGTGAACAAAAGAAGCCAGAAATGCTACGTGGGACTATTAAACATAGCTAGAAAGAAAGCTATTCATCATGGCTTCGTCTCTTGTTTGGTGGTAGGAACTTGGAAATGATCACTTGCAGGTATGTGTTGTCAAAACTCGTTTGGAAAGTGACAACTAGAAAGGTCTTGTCATTGAACTTCTGGTAATTTGAATAATCATAACATCAACATACATGAAGGTCATGTATGTATGAAATAAGAGTCATCTTTACCATATCTAACATGAATGCATCCATGGTTAAACCCACATCTAGGGAAGAAGGAAGTTAAAGCCTCTCGCCTGCAAGAACAATTTAAACAGTTGTTCAATCTTGATGATTGTACATGCAGTTCTCTGTTTATACCTCCCTTTGGACACAAGAAGCCATGAGGTGTCCAGGACTCCATATCAATCTTGAAAAACCTGCAATTCGTGCCACTCTTCTATGTTAGTACTCTTAGAAGTGAAAAATAGAACTTATCTATCAATCTTAGATTTCGTGCTTATATATCCACAACTTATTATCTATCTACACACAAATGGTACTGCATAAATAATAGAAGTCATGAAAAGAGAAGCCTCAGAGAAGTATAGATCAAGTCAAGGAAAGACGGAATTAATTAGTATTCCAAAGCGCACAACCTTTTTCTTTTCTACATTAACAAGCATCATTTCAACTGATGTATGAAATACAGCTTCTTTTCTCTTAACATTGTGCCACTTACCATGAAAGCAACGTTACTAGTCACCGTTGCAGGAAAGTAGGTTGAGTGCAGCTACCACTTATTGACTCTTTAATTTACAGGAAATTAAGCATGCAGCATTGAAGACTTATAATATATATATAATTTAGTCGCCTACCTCGGCCTTGCGTCGACTTACAATAAGGTACTGCGTCACCTAGCCTTAATTATGCCCTAGGTTTCTAGTTTGGCTCTCATACCATTCTCCTAGTTGAAGGCGAACCTAGGCGAAAAGAATGGCTTTAATCCAAAAATTGATTAAGAAATCAAAAGAGCTGGATAAAACTAAGATTACGGAATAATTAGTGTATAATAATATTGAACAAAACCTAAACAAATGGACTATCCCTAAAATACTACCTACTACGGTCTATCAAAAGGGATTAATTGAGTTTAAGCAAGCTTACTTAATTAAAACTTATGAAGACAATATTAGTTTACAGAATTTTACTAATAATATATCATTATTAAGCTATAAAATATTAGAAGACTTAAGTAAAGAATATAATTATATTAATCTAGGTTTAGTTTAAATAGTGGTTAAACCCTTAACTAGAGAATGTTTAAACACATATATATTATTATGCCTAGGAGATAAACGATATATATATACATATATATATAGGTTACTTTTAACTGTACTGACCTCAAGAGCTTCCATATGTGGAGAAGCTCAAATAAATATAGACTTGTGTGTTAGTATATTAAAGAATACGCAGTACCCATTCAAACTTAAGAAATATACACCATTCCTAATCCACCAAAACAGCGAGTGGTATGCAGTTTCAACTGCAACTAGCGAGCATAGGTTTGAATATCATTTCTTGATAGGAAATATAAATTTTTAAAATTCAATTAGTACTCGACCCCATGGCTGGTGAAATGCCGAAGTATTGGCTTGAAATCACATACATTAATTTTTAATTTTAATAGAAAACAATTATAATGATCTTTAATAATTAACTGCATGATTTATGTCCTTATAGTCAAATAAAATCAATCATACAATCAATAAGTATATATTAGAAGATTCAGAAAGACATGAAATATGGTAGGATAGGAAATTTATTTAGAGTTAGTGTATATTAAATATATAGAGTTTTTCAACCACAAGTTCCATGAAATATTAGTTGATTGTGAGTACTAAGCACACTTTACTTCAACATTTGGTATGTTGAACTACATGATATTAATTTTAGCTTCTCAAATACAAAAACAAAAGAATATGTATAAAGGTTGACAAATACGTACAATTAATAATACTTGGTTGTAAATCAACATGTTATCGAGTCTTCTCCCGACCAAGTACGTACAATTATAAAAATGTGATCGTCTATACCAATTCTAACACATGAACGTACTACGTACACAAACCAGCATCGAAAACGTGGGTTCAATCTTGCAACCTCATGATCTGGTCGTCTTGATGAAAACTCATCCAATCGCTCTCACTCAAGGAGCAATCTAACCCAGATCCATCTTCAACATGGATCGCCGACCCAGACGTCGCAAGACCCAAGTTGCGAGTACACGTAAATTGATCGAAAGCAGGTGTCGGTTGAACCCAAGTAGCGGCAGCCACATGCTGAGCGCCTACTATGAAATGGTCGTACGCCAAGTTGCTGCTTGAAGCAGTACAACTCCTTGCCGAGATTTCTGACATTTCAAGAACTTGGGTGGCGCCCATTTGGCTGCTACTTACCATCGTATGATTTCCATATTGGTGAGATTCGGTGATGGGTTTGTTGTTGTCGGCATTCATATTGATGGGAGAGCATTGTTGGAGAAGGGATGGTGCTATGAGGTTGAGCTGGTTGGAAAAAGAAGAAGATTGCATTTGATGAAGCAGCCTTGGCATCCAAAGTAAGCGAACGGTGTCTCGGAACCTTGCGCTGTTGGCGTCAATCTTGAGCTGTCGAGCTTGCTTTTGGACCCTGGTTCGCCAATAGTTCTTTATCTCGTTATCAGTTCTTCCCGGAAGGTGTTGTGCAATCTTAGACCACCTGAGCAGTAAAAACCCAGATGGTAATTAATAATCAGATGATTGAGCTGTATATATATGAAAAGCAGAAACTGGTCTTGTTAATTTTTCGGAAGAAGAGGTGAAGACTGTAGTACTAACTACTGTAATTCGTGCAACAAAGATCCTTAAGAACATGTAGTAAATACAGGCAAACAAAATCACTTTTTTTTCTAGATTGAAACAGACTTTACCATTATAAGATGGTAAGGTCTTGTCAGACCCAAGTACTTAGACTGTGGAACTTTATGCCCTGTGGGGACGTTTACTGTGGATCGAGATACGAATTGTGATGAAGAGTGAATGATAAAGAAGCCACATCAATGTTGCCCACCGTATTCTATGGCAGGTTGGTATAGGGATTGATTTTGGGTGCAATTGCATGATACTAAAACTAAAGAAACTGCAAGAAAGTCCATTGATTGTTTACCTGTTTCCCCACCTTGAGTGGAGTTCAAGAATCAAAAGCTGCTCTTGGGGACTAAGGTTTCCTCTTTTCACATCCGGCTTCAAGTAGTTTAGCCATCTTAGCCTTGCACTCTTGCCAGTTCTTCTCAATCCTGAACATGGGATAACATTGAGCATTTTAAGATAGCTTTTATTTAGTTGAACAGTTACATGAAAAAGCGAAGCTTATGCAACTTGTAAATTAAACCTGAGGATCTAGCAAGCAGATTCCACCGGCCTTCTCCATGGCATGCAATGTAATGAAAGAGGAGCCTATCTTCTTCAATAGTCCACGGCCCTTTCCTCATCTCAGATTCTTCACTAGCCATTACCTTATCTTTTTCTCTGCAAATTCAAAGAAGTCTTGAGGTAGAGCAGCAAGCAGCATGGGTAGTAGAAACACAGTTGATTCTTTATATAGAGAGAGATCATAATTATTGCATAAAAGAGCAGCTTAGAAGTAAAGTGCCCACAAAATTGAGTTCCCACACCGGCCATAGATTTGTGTGTATCGTTCAAGAAGTGAAAAATGGAATTTGTCCCGAGTTGGACGTCATACGTCGTGCTACCTCAATCAAAGAGAGACGTCTACTTCTTTGAAAGGGATATCCGGGTTCTACGGTGATCACTCTTCTATAAATCTTCCATTTTTTGTGGATTATCTTCTTAAAATGAAGCGTGTTTGACTAGAATAAGATATCACTCGGACTAGCTACCTAGTTGCAGTTAAATCTGACTTTTTTTGGGTGTTGTCTCAATCTATCTGTTATTATATCAGTAAACTTAATGTTGCCACAGCCTTCTTTTTGTTGGGTTATCTTTTTAATATAAAATCCCATATTTCAGTCTTCTACCGGTAAGTGGTAACTTATAACAGTTGAAGAAGGTGAATTTTATTTGCTATGACAAAGTGTTAGGTCCCCATTCCCAGCCTGGTCCCAAAGTTGTAAGCACCCAGATATGGTTGATGTTACCAAAGTTGTTAGTCTTACCATGTGCTACAGCTAGAAAATTATTCATTTTTTCCTCACCTATCTGAGAGAGACTCGAGTATGTGAGATTGCTTGGGTTGCACAGCTTACTATAATTCACCTTGAATTGACCTTGTACAGACCTTCTATAACCTCATCTTAGGAGTTTATAAGTAATACCCAGGTTGGCTGTGCCTGAGAACAGGGATCAAGTCAGTCGGAGAGACCCATCAAGCAGTCGGTTCGAATTGTTGAAGACAACTATCATTGTTTTGTGTCATAGAATTGAAGTTGGCAACTAATGCAAGTTTAAATACTCACGAAGTCACAGACAGAACTTTATTATAAACCAAACTATGCGAAAAGTCCTATGATTCTGTCGCCAACGTTGAAAACATCTTACATGGTTAAAAGTTTGAGAACAGTGTCAACAATTTATCAACCTTTGCGGCTCTAAATCATACTCAAGTGTTATCTAAGACAAATAACAATATAAACATTCATCTAACGATGAAAGCAAACAGTAATCGCCACATTATAATGACTATAACAACAAAAATTTGCTCAAAAATGCCACAAATTTTCTTTTTTGGTGTTTCATTTGTTTGACAACGACATAATGAACAATGGGTAGGGATGGAACGCTGAGGAAATACAGTCATGCATCTCATTGCATAACAAGTTGGTCAAGAGACTGTTTGATGGCTTAAATTTTCCAGCCACGATAGCAAGAACCGGGCTCCTCTTTCCCAGGAAAGATCGAGCATCATGTCATGTGCTATTCCTTCTCTGCAGACAGGTGAAACTCCGTAAAATTTTGCTGTTTCATTGAGACCTTCGGAGTCCTGCAAGTAATAGCTTAGAGGTAGTCTTTTGCACATGTGCATAAAAATTTGCAAATAGATTGTCTTATCACCAACTAAGAGTTGAAAGTATCAGCAAAAATTAGAAAAGTAGCCATTTTCAAAAAATCAGATTGAGAGTGGCACTTCCTTGTTTCAAATGACCAAATATCACTAATAAGCTTTTAAAAATCGCACTTTTTGAAATGGGCAAGGCACTAACTCACCACTATGGAGTCATCACTCATAAAATCTTGCTGTTTCATTGAGACCTTCAGAGTCCTGCAAGTAATAGCTTAGAGGTAGTCTTTTGCACTATTTGCATAAAAATATGCGAATAGATTGGCTTATCACCAACTAAGAGTTGAAAGTATCAGCAAAAATTAGAAAAGTAGCCATTTTATCAAAATCAGATTGAGAGTGGAACTTCCTTGTTCAAATGACCAAATATCACTGATAAGCTTTTAAGAATCGCGTTTTTTGAAATGGGCAAGGCACTGATTCACCACTATGAACGTCATCACTAGCGCCTAATACAAGCATGGGTATAAGATCTTTGGGAACTGAAGGCGGAGGCAATGATGGATTAAGCTTCCTAAGATCAAATAATGGCCGCCTGGAACTTTCTTTCATCAGCTCTTGATAACTGCAAAATATACTGGAACTTAAGCTGCTACTTAAATACAAAGAGCATATTTTTTTAAAAAATAAATAAATTGTTTTTTTTTCATATTAACCCTGTGCAACTTAATAAAAAAACATGACTGCTTGCGTCTCTTTCTATACTTACTAAATTTTTATCGTTGCATGCTGAGAATTCCCCTCACATTTGTGTGTGAATTCCCATATAGCTTTTGAACTAAAAGTGTTAGAGTAGGATCATGTAATTAACTAATTGAAGTGTCGCGTTTTATTTTTATTTTATTAAAAAAAACAGAGAGCAATTTACATAATCTTACTCTAAGAATAGGTATTCATGATATCCACATTGAACTTAGGTAAACAAAAATTTTATTGTGATGCAGCAGAAGTTGGTAATAACTTATAAGTCAATTTGGTGCTGCGTCTCAGATTAAAAAAAGAATTCAAAACAATCAGAGTTGCGCAATGGAATCCTCTAGGCCTGCTGAAAAGATGTTTGACTTACATAGAGACAAAGAGTTTGCACGCCTTTTGCAGCCCAAGCTGATGGTTACCCGATAGATTAAGAAATAACGTTCAAACATACAATATATTACAGTATTAAGATAGCATGGGAGTGCATCAAACTCAATAACATCACACACAACACCATCGTCATACATCACGGTGACCAATCAAATGATCAGCAAAAGTGCATCGTCCTAACTCGTCCTCTTCATACCAATTTCACTGTGTTTTTCTGAGTTTATCTCATGATCACTTATCGTGCTCCAACTCATTCCTGTCTCATTAGGCTCACTTGCTGTTCAATTACAATTCCTCAAATCATACAATCATTACTTCATCAAAGAGAAATTAGGCACTATCATGATAAATAATCGGTCCATGCTATCATGCTATGCTAATAATCATCAATTTAATTAATCAAGTTGGAGGTAATTATACCTCTCGTCGTCGACAATCGGCGACGGCTGGGGTTCCGTCGCGCGTCTCGGGCTCGGGGTCGGCGCTCGTCGGCGTCCGAAGCTCGATCGGGCTCCACTGGGTGAGCCCCGCGGAAGATCCGGTGAATTTCGGGGAATCCCAGAAATTCCCGATTTTCCGGCGGTTTTCCGGCGACTTCCGGTGGTTTCCGGCGACAATCGCCGCGACGTCTACTGGTCGGAAAGGGGTCGTGTTGGGTACCCTCGGAACCGGCTCGGCGAGCCCGACTCCATCTATGACCTCGGCGTGGCCAATGGAGGCGGCGGCTCGCCGAAGAACGGCAAAACAGAGCCGGCGGCGATGGGTCGCTCGATCCAGCCGGCCACGGTGGCGAGCTCCGTTCCAGTCGGTGAAGGTAGATGAGGGGTCGAGGACGTCGAGCCGACCACCTGATCGTGGTGGCGACGGTCGGCGGCGGCGCGATCGGCGACGCGACCAAAACCTTGCCGCGGCGCTACGCACGGCGATTCCGGCGTCACGGCCCTCGATGGGGCCGGACTTGGTCAGGCAGCATGGCGACGGCGTCGCCGAGCTGAGGCGGCGTCGATCGACGGCCGGGCGGCGCCAGCCGGCGGCGGCAGTGGCGCGCGAACGGGGTGGCGCGGCACGAGGGTTTGGGCGTGAGGGAGAAAACGTCGAGGGTGTGTGGTGGCAAACTCGTAAATAATACTTGACTCGTCTCCGGCTCGAGTCAAGTACCATAACCTGACCTTGTATTAAATTCAAAAAATTTCATAAAAATCGGGAAAAATCCCGTAAAATCAAACAACACCAAAAGAATTATAATGACGTGCTCTAGAACTATCAACCGCCACAACTGCCCGAACAGGTCCTAACGGCAGTAACGACCTAATATTAATTCTACGATCCACTATATACAAGTAATAAAAAAATGAACTGGCATACTCTCATATATCTGATAACTCATTCTGTTCTGCTGTATTCTACGACGTTATCATCATATATTTGGGTACGCATGACCCTCATAGCTCATCTACGAGACCGGCGTTGGCTCGGTACACGTGTCCTGAAACTGACTCAACTCGAAAAATAACGGTCGACCCGACCGGTTCTGAATATAAAACCCTAACTCGAATCGTGGGTTTTACAGCATGGAAGCTACTGTGAGAGAAACTTGTACTAGGTCCCTATCCAAGAAAATTTTTACTAGGCATATGTGCACACTGATGTAAACTAGAGGCCAAGCTTCTCAATAAAATTATGTTCCGCTTATGCTAAGCAGACACCAAAGGAAAGAACCAAAATGGATTTAAAAAAAAAAAATGGTACAGAAGGATTAGCTTTCCTCCTATATTTGAGTAATCAAATATAACATGTACTACCCATTACAACAAGAAAACAATACCTTGTAAGCAGCGAGTGGCTTTCATAGCAAAAAACGCCAAACCAGTCCACTTAATAAATCCAAAACAAGGCATTAATATTTTTTTAAAGAAAGATATTTATGAAGATGGACTTTGAATTTGAAGGCAGATGGTAGCTACCCATTTCGAGGGAAGCACGGAAGAGATGAGAACTGCTCCTGCAAGTACTGTGTGTGTTTCTTCAGCATCTGCAATTGCCAAAACATCAATACACTTGGCACAAACAATTATAATAGAGTGAAATGAACAGGCAGATTAATAGAAATGAGTCTACTGCAAGTTTGAGAAAGAATGAAGATCATGTAATCGAGAAAGATGCAAAGAAAAGAAAAAACAAAATAAGTAGAGTAACCAACTAGAGGGGCGTAAAGTAGCTGAAGAGTACCAGCTACTTTCCCTGAAGGAGTATCGCTTAGCAAACAAAAGACATGACGCGCAAATAAAAGGTATCCAATAAATGAATCACCAAAACATGGCAGCAAGTTCATCTTCAAATCTCTATTCATCAAGTTGCAAATTTCAAAGATAACTATCATGGAAGCATGTTAAATATCTCTCCATCTATCACTAAAAAAAAAAAAAAAGAGTTCACACTCACATTCATGACTTGAATACATTATCTATCAAGAAAAAGTGGCATCAATTGTAATTTGTAACTGGCCAGTACAATTTTCTAAAAGCACACAACACAGAAGTACTAATGCAAACCCTTTATAGCCTCTACTAAAAATTCAAGACTCCCTTGAAATCAACTCAGAACGACGAGAAACAACAATACCAATTCAAATAAAAAAAATATAAAAATAACAGACATTCCCCTCCACTTTATACAGTTCAATGAGCAACAAAACCAACAAAAAAAATCTAGATAAGAAGCAACTAACAGGAAAAAGAAAATCAAATAGTAGTTTCCACCATGAGATTTACCTTCCTTGCCAAAAACAACTTCTAGAGAACCGCAATCATTTAAAGCAAAAAGAAAACCGACATTTCTCTACGCTGCTCATTCAATATCATCACCATCGGAAGCAACATCTGAACGATTCAAAGAAAGAAAGAAAAGACAGTGAATTGGCCTGCAAGAGTTACCTGCCCAAGCAAACTGAGGGCATAGCGATCATACCCAAACTCGGAGAAGAAGGGCAACCAATGCGGCGCCCAGCACCAAGCCGCATGGAAGCTACCATGCACAAAAACCAGAGGCGGCTTCCCTTTATGGGAGATGACCTCCATCTCCAGACCAGACGGCAGACAGTGGAAGTAGCGGGACTGGGCATGGTCTGGCTGGAAGCGAAGCCGCGAGCAGAGAGAAGAAAGCACCGACCTTTTCGCCATCTGAGGCCGGAAGAGTGGCAGAGCAAGAGCAGGGGAAGCCATGGCCGGTCCTCAAAGAGCGAGATGCCGTTGGAGCTTTCAAAGGCAGAGTGGTTAATACAGTTGCCAATAGATTTGAATATGATTAAATCATTAATCTTATCTTACGTCCTAATACACATTTTCAATCCTCTTATTCTTAAAGCAAAGATTCAATTAAACAAAGTGATGGAAAAATTTCCATTTATTTTTTGAACAAGTTATTTGATTGGTTCTTCCACAAGTTTAACTCGATTAAATGGTTGAATTATGGAGAGCTCAGACTGATAATTCACACATAAAAAGTTTTATGAGGATTTGAAAACATGCGAGCTTGTGCGTCGACTAAGAAACTTCGAATCCAAAATCCATTTGAGTCAAACAAGAATCAATTGTGAAAACTAATAATAAAGAGTTTATATGTTCCTAAATACTCAATTTGCAAAGACTATACATCATCAAATAGTTTGGACTTTAAAGACAACATAGAAGAAAGTAATGTTGAGCTCTATTCCAGGCTTTGCCAGGGGCGGGCTAGTCTTGCTTCTTTCGCACCTCTTGAATAGCCACAGTTTCGTAACAAAAAGACTTCCACCTTCAACTTGTTGTATTCCTAGACCATAAGATCTGCACAACGATTTTTTGGATGGCTTTTCTCTTTGTATTCGTCCAACGTTCGCTTTGAATGAGAAAGGGAAACCTTGAAATGAAGAAGAGCAAGAGTAACAATCTGTTGATGCTAACAGGAGAGGTTAATGAACTAGCTGACAAGTGAAACGGCCAATCTTCTGCAAATCATCATAAAATTTCTAGAAGAGCGCGATTCAATCTGTTCGGTGTGCTGATGATCTCAACCATTAAGAAACAGAAATCTTCTTACTGTCCCCTTTGAGGAAAATCTTGCATAAATCTTTCAGCGGCTCGGGGTTCACTCTGTTCTCCTCAAAGCTCTGAATAGCTTCGTTGGCCACCTCAACCTGTAACTTGTAACACAATATGCTAAAATCAGACAATTCATTATAAGTCAAATAATTCGGCGAGGCAAAAAAAGAGGCATGGCACAAATAATTTACATGAGTAGAAGATTAGAAATAAAAAGCGGAGGACAGGAAGAAAATCTTACACTTATAGCATTCGAGAATAGACGACTCTGTATAATGTCAACCGTGACATCTTCCGAGAATTTGGGGTGACATTGCATTGCAAGAACATTGCTCCCGATTGAAAACATTTCTATAGGTGTCTTTTCTGAAGAAGCTAAAAGTACAGCACCAGGAGGCATAGATGATACCTGATTTATATGATTCAGATCTTAAAACTTACAAAATCTGAATAACTATTTACAACATTTGAACAAGTTTATAATCCTATATTCTTCAGCACTAATATATTTAAACACAAGTTTAAACAGGGGCATGCAAGATGCAACCATACTTTGCTCACAATAGCAAAGAACCGCCACGAACCTTCTGTATCTACAATCAGTATTTTTTCTGTGTAGGCAAGAAAATGGAAATCAACGTAGTTTCTATCAGATTTCCTAATTGTACAAACTCTGAAAATCCATATCAAGTGAACAAACAAACATCTCTATAAATATGATATCCACTGATGTTTGAACTGCTAACAATCTCACCAACTAAAACTAGAAGACGCAAGCAGTCACCCTATCTGTCTAGCAAGCAAACAAGAGGGGGATCAGCTAGCAAGCTGATCCCCACTACCTTCAACATATAAACAAGTTGATTCCTCACATAACAGAGTAGCCATGGATACCTGATCACGGTGACTCTCAATAACAGAAAGAGGAGAATCGATCGTCACTCCATATAGCGCAGAAATTGCTTCCCTATCAAGATGAAGACTTTTCACGCCAAGCTCCCACCCGACCTCGGCTCTTCCTGTTCTCCCACCCAGCGCCCATAGCTTTCCATAGCGATCTCATGCCTCAAAGTTTTCCATCTCAAAACTGAAACAAGCTAGCCGTAAAAATCAAAACTTTGCCACACCTGGTGCCCAAAGCAGACGCCGAGCATCTTCTTCTCGTCGCGGTGGAGGGCTTGGAGGACGCCGCACAGACGAAGTATCCACAGTACGTCGTCGGCGTGGGCATCCGCGGCGCTGCCGGTGATGACGAATCCGTCGTAGGAGTGGACGCGGTCCTCGAAGGAGAAGTCGCCGTCCATTACAGAGAAGATGTCCCACTCCTCCCCGCCGTCGCGGAGGAGGCGCTCCAGCATGCGGCCGTAGCCGCCGTGCGTCCGCTCGGTGTAGTCGGAGGCGCGGCCCGTCCGAAGCACGGCGAACCGCCGCTGCGGCGGGGGCGGGCGGTGGACATTCGCATACGGCGGCGGTCAACAGGGAGGTATTGATGGCCATTTTTGCATGGAGTCGTTATCGATTTGATTGGATGTGTTCGTTTTTGAAAGATAAAACAAAATGAATAAGTAAAAGATAAATAATTATTTACCATAAAAATTAGAGAAAGATATGATGCACCATATGAACTTGATTACCCAGTTTGCAGGTATACAACCTTGTAACGAGTTGAGCAATCACAGCAAATAATTCATTCTGGCTTCACTGCACTCTTTCTTTCTTTATTTTTTGTTGTTGTTGTGTATGCTTAAACTTGTCATGTCCTGGCCGAAATTATACTACCGAAAACTTGCAAGTTATGGATGACGATGTTTAAACAGAAAATCATTCGAGTAAATCAGAAGTTCATTCAAGAGTAGTCATACAAAGAAATGCTCTTGTCATCAGAAACGCTAGCAAGCCGACCAACTCGCACGCCAGTGCCACCAGGAGGTCGGAAGGTCACTCCCCAAACCTGGTCACTGTGGTTAGTCATTGTCTGCACGGCAGCTCTCATGCTCAAGTCCCACAACCTCACAGTCCGGTCACTCGACCCAGTTGCGACTGCTGCACCATCCGGGCTAGCATCGATGCTCAGAACCCAGCTTGTATGACCCGACATGGCCCCAACGAGGCTCTTCCCTTCGGCATCGTACATATGAACATGGGCATCATCACATGCAGAGAAGAGCAGCCGGGAGTCCACTGGTGAGTAGACAAGCGACCTCACTGGCATGAAATGACCTTCAAGATGATGGAGGAACTTGGCACGAGCTACATCAAAGACGGAGATTGCACCGTCCATGCAGCCACAAGCCAAACGTTTTCCATCAGCACTCCATGCAACCGAGAGAACAAACTTCCCTGCACCAGTCTTGTCAGACGGTTTAGCAACTTCTGGTCGCGGCACTTGCAAAGTTGCGATCAGCTGCCACGTAGCAGTATCCCAAAGCTTTACGGAGGCACTGCCTCCTCCAGCTACTGCAAGAATGGTGCCCTGGAAGAAGGCAATATGACTTGGAATAAATATAAGACAGAAAGAGCCATGAGTTTATGACATCAGATGAGCCATTAGAAAGAATCTACCAAAGCGGACGCCAACATATCCAGCTTCTACAAAAACCAAGACCACAATAATGTAAATTGACAATGCAAATAAGAAAATCAACCTTTTTCACAATGAACTGACAAGTGAAAAGTTCTTAGTACTTTTGACTTATAAGACAACAATAACCGCTCATCATCCATCATAAGTAGCAAGCTTTTGCAGCAGCCAAATGAAAACCAGCAAGCAAAATGCACAACCATCAACGACCAAACTCAGATATTGCAACTTATGTAAAAACATATAAGATAAGCCGTACATCAATGCCTTCTACAAGAGATCATATATCATTGGCAATTTTCAGCTGCTGACATTTATAAGCTCACACAATCAATGAAATATGATAACATTTTACATTTTTCTTTTCGGTTAACAAGGCAAGCAACTTTTTTACAAAATGTGACATGAGAACTACAATGAATTAGGATCTTTCCTACATCAACGTTTCTAGTCATGTTCAACTGTTTGCTACGAAGCTGAACTTTAAAGGATATAGCAGGGCTGGTGCATAACATCTTTTAGAACTATTATTTAAACCGTGTGACATAAAGGTAAACATTGAATCAAAACCCGCCTTATAAGTTTATAACCACTAGTCATCAGTTTCTACACCCTCCAGACTCCAAATAACCACGCAAATGCATTTAAAGGTGCACAAAACACCATACATTTTCATAGCCTAATTTATTGTCTGTTCAAAATAAAATAAGCCAGAGTCTTCCTTTTAATTTCATCTTTTGACGCTGGTAACAAATTAAACAGGATATAAGCAGAAGTGTTTAACTTATCAGAAGGTGCAAGAAAACTTTGGTGAAAGCAGTTGCCAATAATGGAGAAAAATAACCAGAAAATATAGTATATCCATCCGTACGGGAATATTAAAATGATTATTTAAACAAAGGCAGGTAGAATTAGAATTTTAAAAATTGATGAAAGTACAATGCAAGTAATGTGCATTTCATCATCAGAATCTGACTAATTCATGAACAATGTATTACATTGCAATTTTAACAAGACAGATTAAACGATCAAATATGCTGCTTTTTCAAAGAAAACCCTAAAAGCTTTAACGCGATAATAAGTGCTTCGGTTTTATCTCAGGATTCCACTAAGCAAGCACGTGATATACAGAAAAACATAATCAACTGCAATAATCGAAACCTTGTGGCAGAAGGAACCAACAGGTTTGAAACATGAACCACGTATCAATTTTGTGATAAGATAAGAAATATGGTGTGCATATAACACTAACCCTTGCCCCTCCAAAACAAGGTTCTGATCGTTTCATGCATTTATAACACACTATGCCACTCCAAAACGAGGCTCTGCAAGTTTGACGTGACTATATTGTAATGAACAATTCATCAAGCCATTAACATATTGCAAAAGTCTATTACAATATCCACAGTCAATATAAAGTTACGAGTAAACAATAAAGCAAAGCTCAGGGTAAAGTACAAATCTTCTCCTGACAAAGAACGAACCCAAAGAAATTTTACCTTTCCCTCTCAATAGACAAATACAGCTCTTTCAAAAATTATTTGACAGGAAGGACAAAATACAATCCAACATAAAGGCCAATAATCACTATCTTCTCGCTGATATGCCTATTTGTCAGTGAACATGTTAAAACACTTACCACTGTCAATAAATCACACAATTATGCAGTAAGACATCAAACCAGCAGATAACACTGTTTGATTGCTAAAAATTAAGTGCGAGTATTTAGTCATTTATCAGCAAAAAGAAGAAAAACGTAAATTGCAAACTTCACAGAACATGCTGCAAGTAAGTAAAGAACTCAACTTTGCCAGCTTCGTGTGATCCAAGATTTTAAAAAACAGCCTTTTTTAGCTTCAGAAACGAAATCAACATGTTGATCATATTCCGCAATCCGGGAAATGGGACAGCAATGAGGTTATAACCCACTAACTTCCATAAGAAAATGATAAAAGATGGCAACTTTGAGGCAACGAAAACCACCAGAACAACACCAGCACAGAAACAAGAACAGAACTTGCCTTGGGATCAAACTGCATATTCCACACCTCCGATGGGGGAGCCTCGAGTGTGGCAACAGTAGCGTTGGTATCGACATCGAACACACGAACAAAACTATCCATGGAGGCGGACGCGGCGATGACCCCGGAGGCGTGGGCGGCGACGGAGACGACGCCGAGGCAGTGGCCGGTGTTGGTGCCGGCGAGAGCAATCTCGTCGGGCTGCCACAGCCGCACCGTCTCGTCGAGCGAGCCCGTGAGGAGGAGGGCAGGCCGGGCGTCTGTCGCCGGCACCCACGCCGCCGCCCATATGGACTCGTCGTGGGCGTTCTCCACCGTTTTCAACCCCGCCAACTTCATCCCTCCGCCGCCGCCGCTCCTACCTCCGAGATCGGCCAGCCTCTCAGCACTAGTTCGGACTAAAATGTTTTTTAAAGTCCGAATGATATTCGAATCGGTTCACTTCGAATAGCCGACCCGATTCATGATCCTTTTTAATTTTCGTGATTAATTAATTTTGTATATGTAAGGTATTATTGGACTCTTGAGTCTGTAGATAATTATGTTTTAGCTAACAACTTAACAAAATCCATTGTTGCTATCATTCTTTTTTGTTTTCGATTGTTGCTATCATTCTTTTTTGTCTTCGATTTTATTCAAAGAAATATGTAATGTTGTTTTCTGTGTTGTGCTAATTTAATTATTAACGTGGGAAAAAACAATAAATATCTTTTGTGATTATTTTTATTTTTATTTTTTTTAAATTTTGTTCAAGTCGGCAAAATATGTAATTTGCTTAAATTTTGAGTTGATCAGATTGGTCGGAGTTAGTCATTCTCAAATTATCAATAAAACATTAAAAGGACTAATTGTCGTCATCACGATCACAGCCAGATTGTGAACGTGAGAGTATAGCAATTTACCACAATTTTTTTTATTTCAATTCTTAAAAATATCTCTTTTTCCCATCTTGTTTCTATTTACTATTTTATCACTTTAAAACCCTTCAAATTGTCTAATAAATTCAATGTTGGCTGTTGCCTGATATTACTCATTTATGTCAATATTAACATTGATATTTAACTATAATTAACAACAAATCACCCTCATCTACGTATAGCATTTCACATAAAAAACAAACAAATTTCCTTGACGATGATTAAAACAATCACTTACAAGTTAAACTTTATTACTTATTTGAATGAAATATAATATATATATAGTTAAGCTAGTCTAGGGTGACCGGAAAATTTTTTTTTATAGTTGGCCATAATTAAGACCATCCAATCATAAAGACGGTCAAGATCTTTAGATCTTAAAAAAACATCTCCTCTCCTCTTCCTCCCCGAGTGTCACTCGCCTTCGTTGTCATGCCCTTGCCCAGCTTGTCGCTCACGGCGCCATGTTGCCTCACCACTATGCCCCCTCACGACCCTGCCCGCGCCCCCTTGCGACCCCGCCCGCGAATCTATGCCCATGCCCGCACCGATGCTTGACGTGTCGCTAACATTCGTCCTCGCTACGCCTATGCATAGCGGAGGTCATCGGCAATGCAAACAAGGGCACGAAGGCATGAGTGCAGCTAAGGGTGTGGGTGTTAGTGCCGGCAGACGGTTAGAGTGATGACATGGCCAACGATAAAAAGAGGTGAGGAAATTTTTTTTTTTTAAACAAACATGGGCTGTTAGAGTATATCCGATGGCCTAGATTTGGGCAATTGTAAAATATTTTTTTTACAATTGCTCCAAGGGATCTTATATATATATATAATTATTATAATTAATAACGTTATTATATTATTTTCAATTCGAAGGCCCACACTTAACTATACATCGACACGGACGGCATATACTTGCACGAGTCCAGAATTGGGTCGAAAAAGTGCCCCATCCACTAAATTTTTCTGGCGTCGGGCCCAGGCCCGGAACGAGAGGAGCAACGGCCAACCCGCCGCTCGAATCCCGGACAAACCATTGCCCAAACCCATTTCGAACCGGGTTCGGCGCAAAAACCACTGACCCGAAAAGAGGACCAATTAAGGGGCCTCAAATTACAATAATATCCCCAAATCAGAACTAAGCATAGGAAATTGGCGACTCAGTAGAGGCTATAATCATAATTTCATGCTCTTTTTGGGTTTAAAAAATTGAGTAGAGAAACCCGAACCGGTTAAAAACAAGGAATTTCGTTAAAAAAGGGGTTAGCGGGTTTCGAAGCAGCTGTGTTGGAAGATCGGGCTCGATCGAAGGGGAAGAACATCAACAATTTGTTCTTTGCCTTTTTCGGAATTTGATCGCCGATTTTTCTTATTTTTCAATCCGAAATCGAAAACAGGAGAAAAATTCGATCTTTGCTGCAAGCAATTGATTGTTCATTGTCAATTCCCCAATCTTCGTCTTCGAATTTGGCAGTTTTTGCGTGCAGAATTAGGTTAAGTCCGGCTTGGTTGTTGTTTGATCGGCCCAATTCATCCGGCGGACGCCGGAGCCGCGATCACGCGTCGTCGGAACTACGAGTGGTGTTCGCTCGTCGATTTCGCCCCATTCCAGGTTTGTTGCCTGATCATGGAATAATGGATTTGTGCATTTTGGGTGAATTGATCGAATTTTGGATTAGGCGATTTAGGGTTTTGGTGTATGGAGCAATTGGTGTAATTGAGCGGAGTTGTGGAGTGTTTGGGATTGGAAAGGTGCTGTCTTTGTGGTTAATTTGGGTCGAAGATTCGATCCTATTTGGCGATAGTAAGCACGTTTGTGTCTTCCGTTTCGGCTGTTCAATTTAGCATTTGTTGTTGCTCCTGTTTTTGTTTTTGTTGGCTACTATTGCTGTGTTCAATTGTACTTCAAATACAGCTTGCTTCGTGCGTGCCGTTATAAGGAAGATGTTTTGTTTGTTTGTTTGTAGCTCATGTTTTAGCATGTTGTTCCTTAGATGTGGACGTGCTGTTAAGATTTGATGGATCTATCTGAATGCTATATTTGGTTTCCAGTTGATTGCTTCGCTCTGCTCCAAATGCTAATTCTTGTATTATGACCTTGTCTTTTTTCTATTGAGCTCTTCATAGCTAGTCCTGCTTATCTGCTCTTTGGATTTGTTTTTGTTGGATAGAGCTCCTGGCAGTATGTCGGATATTTGGTCAGGAGTTTGTTTTTTGTCTTGATAGCTGGAATGCTGGTTTCTTCAGTGTTTCCTTTTTTGTTTCAGGTCCTGCAGGATGTTTCGCTAATACCTGTCAATTATGTATGGAAGCCCTCTTTTTAGTAGTTTTGACTCGTTGCCTTTTTTGCAGGGGGATAACTTATTGCTTATATGAATTTCAGAGCCTGACAATTACTATTTGCTCAGCATTATTAAAATTTTGAAATGTTCTTAATGCATTGAGGTTTACAAGGTTAGAATTTCGGATCAGGGCATCCTGCTTTTGAGACCTTCCGTGAACCATTGCTTGATTTCCATGAAAGAGCAGTTTGGTTCTGCATTTTGAAGTTTTGGGTATGTAGTATTTCAGAAAATGAATGTGCAGGCACATATATCTGGCCAATTATCAGGCCAGGTACCTAATCAAGCAGGTCTGCAGTTAACTGGTCTGACTCAGCAGAATGCTAATCCTCTTCCCCACCAAATGCAAAGTTTAGGAAGTTCTTGGAATTCTTCTAGTATGGATCCGGAATTTGACCTGGCAAGAAAACTTGTTAGAGAAAAGATGTAAGTGTATTTATTTCATAAAAGCTTATGACGGTACTTAGGATGATAGATATTAATGCCATACAAATTCCATGAGCTTTTCTCTGTGATATATGTGGAGAAGTTTTCTAAATGAAACTTAGTGTTTTAGAGGATGTTCCTCCTAGAAATTCACGAGCTTGGATTTTTATACTGGATTAATGGTTTGCTACTAGCTTGACCTCCATCCTATTTTATTTTATGTCATGACTGCTTACATAAGTGTTGTGTGAATTTACTCAATATTTTGCCTTTTCTGTTAGATGAAATTTTCATTTTCTGACTCGCATTTCATTTTCTACAGCTCTCAGCTTTTACTTCAGAAACACAAATCCCCTGAAATGCAACAAAAATTACCTGATGTGGTAAGCCGCTTGGAGTATGGACTCTTGAGGGATGCTTCTTCTAAGGTCTTGTGTGCTTCGTCCTCGTAATTGTCTAGATGGTTTTGTGTATTTTCTTTTTATGACTAATGTGCTGAGTTTGCTCACCAGGATGAGTACATGAATGAGAAAACGCTGGAGTATCGTTTACAAAATGTTGTGAAACGCATAAGTGCCAATAACCATGCTCAACAACAACAGAATCCCCATCTAATGAACTCATCCTCATCGATGGGGACAATGATTCCTACTCCTGGTATGAGCCAGAGCAGTCAAATTCATCCAACAGTTTCTTCTTCTGGAGATCACTCTTTGACTAATACAAATATGGTTGCACCGAGTACTGTTAATTCAGGGAACTTGCTTCCCAATTCCAATGGTTCTGGTGGTGTGTATGGTGGATCCTTTAACATGTCAGATGGTAATAAACTCGTTTTTTAGTGGGTGCTGTTTAATTTTTTTCATATAAAGTTTGTTAACTGGTATTTTTTTCTGCAGGACTGATGCCAAATGGTTATCAACAGCCACATCTCAACATTCCTGTTGGTCATGGCACAAACTCTTTAATGTCACCAATAAATACCTCAATGATGTCCACTCAAATGGTACCAACTCCAGGTTTTAGCAACTCACAGTCACTGCCCCCTACAAGTATCGAAAATTCTGGCGGGGGTGGGTTTTCTAGCACCGAAACAGCATTGATGTCACATCAGCAACAGACTAAGCAGTATGTTGGGAGTCAAAAGAGTCGTATTTTGCAGAGCATTGGCAGCCAGATGGGTGTGGGATTAAGGTCAAACTTGCAGCAAAAGGTTTCATCATTTGGTGGATTTCCAAATGGGTCTGTGAATGGCAACTTGCAGTTGACTGGGACTAACATGCAGCTTATAAATGGATCCACAGTCTCTGACGGGTATTTAAATGTTTCATCCTTTGGTAATTCTTCTAAGACGTCACAACACCAATTTGATCAGCAACGCCAGCAGCAGTTGATGCAGCATGGTATTTACATGCCTTACTAATATTTTATATTTTAGTTCCCGTGTAATTATATCCTTTAAGTTTTATGATTCTAAGAAGTCGTTCCTATTATTTCTTCATTTCTGCACTGCCTTAACAAGTTTTTTTTTTCTTCCAGGTGATGTTTATGGAATGGGTAATGTTGATATCTCTGGGTCAGGCGGCTTGTATGGCCCCTCTGCTTCTGTTGGATCTTCTTTGAACAACCAAATGCTCAGTCCTGGGAGCATACAGCTCAAGCTGAGAAACAACCATGGAGTGCTTCCTCATCAACAATCAACTTTACAGATGAGGAACCATATGGTAGATCAGTCTGCTAAGATGAACTTTCAAAGTTCTCATTCAAATAGAGAGCATTTATTACAGTCTCAGCAGCAGTTGCAAAAGTTTGATGAACAACAAATACAACAGCAACAACCACCATTTTCACAATTTGTGCAACATCAAAATCAACAGAAGCAACAAAGCCATCAGCATCAGTTGCTTGTGAAGAACAACAATGTTATGAGACAACCACAGCTGTTTTCTGCTGTTGATAAGCAGGGTATGGCTGAACATGGAATTAAATCAATGGGAAATAGCCTGCATGCTCAAGCTCTTGAGCAATATCAAATTTCTGAGTTGCATAATCAATATCAATTGCAGAACAATATCCTTGAAGATCAGACTAAAGGAACACAACTTCTGAATAATTCAACAAACCCTCAGGATTCACATTCTTCATTTTCTCCGATCCCACACCCAATGCAGCAGCAGCAATTCTTGCAGCCCTGTCAACAAAATATCGACTCCCAAAATATTGTAAGAAATTTCTCTTCAGGGCCACAAGCAGATATACTTATCCAAGGCCAGTGGCATACTCAATCAGCCGATAAATTGCAACAAATGGAAATACATCAACCTTCCACTGACCAAAATATTCAAGAGCAGTTTCATCAAAGAATAACAGGAGAGGATGAAGCTCATGGGCCACAATCATTGGTGGAAGGAGGATCTGTTGGTGCTGGGTCTGTTTCTTCGCATGGGGCTCTAATTTGTCACAATGCTACTGCTGTGAGTGACAAACGTGAAGACGAGTACCGAAAGCAGCAAAGGTGGTTACTTTTCCTGCGTCATGCTCAATCCTGTCCATCTCCTGAAGGGACATGCATATCTACTTACTGTCTACCAGCTCGGAAGTTATGTTTTCATATGCAGGAATGCAAAGAAGAAAATTGTTCTTTTCCTCGCTGTCACCAGTCTAAAAAGATTCTTGACCACCATAAAAGATGCAGATTGGCTAGTTGTCCTGTTTGTGTACCTGTTCATCAATTTGTTGCGGCACATCTCAAGGTGCAGACCAGTCTGCCTACAGGGAATGCAGCAACACATCCAAATGGCACTTGGAGAAGTACGGACGCTGGGAACACTCCTAGGGGGCAATCGAAAAATGTTATGTCACCGTCTGGAACATTAGAGGGAACACAATCTTCTGTTAAACGTAGGAAAGTGGGTCAGTCATCACCATCTCTTTTGACATTGAATGATAGCACTATGGTGTCTGTGGGTCCCATTATCCAGGCATCACATTCACAGGATGCACAACTTCATATTGGCAAAGTGATTGAACATCCAGCTGTTGTGAAAGGGGAAGTTATTGAATCAAAAGGACAACTATCAGCCAATTTTGGACAGGTTAAATCTCCTAATGTCTTTGAAATCAAGAAGGATAATCTGGAGGTACTTCCTGCAAAGCCTACTGTGGACTCCATTTTGCAGGCTGAACTTCCCCGACATGTTAAGCATGAAAATCTGGTGATTGAGAGAGAGAATGATCAGTTGAAACAAGAATTTAAACAGGAATCTACTGCACTGCCTACTGATCCTGTTGTCACTACTAAATCTGGGAAGCCTAAAATTAAGGGTGTGTCACTGACAGAACTCTTCACTCCAGAGCAAGTTAGAGAGCATATTAGAGGTTTGCGGCAATGGGTTGGCCAAGTTAGTGCTATTCTGCTCAGTCGCAACTTTTTTGCATGTTAAAGTTTATGTTTCAGTCATTTTGTACTGTAACCTGTGCCTTATCTGCTCTTTATTTACCCTTTTGTAGAGTAAAGCAAAAGCAGAGAAAAACCAAGCCATGTCTGTGACTGATAATGAGAATTCGTGCCAATTATGTGCTGTGGAAAAACTGACTTTTGAGCCACCACCAATATATTGTACACCATGTGGTGCTCGTATTAAGAGGAATAATATGTACTACACCGTTATGGCAGGTGAAGCTAGACATTATTTTTGCATTCCATGCTATAATGATGCTCGTGGTGACACAATTGAAGCCGAGGGTCTTACCATTTTAAAGGCAAGATTGGAAAAGAAGAAGAATGATGAAGAAAATGAAGAATGGGTAAAGTTTTATGTATTTGTATGGTTGCATGCATATTTATTTGATACACAAGTTCTCCAAATCCAGGCTAATTACTTCTTATGGTTTCATTTTTCCTTTCAGTGGGTCCAATGTGATAAATGTGAACGTTGGCAACATCAAATATGTGCATTGTTTAATGGGAGAAGAAATGATAGTGGGCAAGCTGAATATACTTGTCCCAACTGCTACATTATGGAAATAGAAAGAGGTGAACGCAAGCCATTAGCCCAAGATGCAGTTCTGGGTGCTAAAGATTTACCGAGGACAATTCTCAGTGATCACATTGAGCAGCGCCTTGCAAGGAGACTGAAACAAGAGCGACAAGATAGGGCAAGGGTTCAAGGAAAAAGTTTTGAAGAGGTGACACCTGATTCTGTGGTTTGATTTTCTTTTATGATCCTTACTGTATTCCTATGTTTATGCATTTATGTTGGCAAAAGAAAAAAACTTAAATACAGTTACACTTGGAATTAACTTTTATATGAAAAAAGCGATCTGGAATTTCAGGTTCCTGGTGCAGAAGCTCTTGTTGTCAGAGTTGTTTCATCAGTTGACAAGAAATTGGAAGTTAAACAGCGATTCTTGGAGATATTTCAGGAGGAAAATTATCCTACAGAATTTCCTTACAAATCAAAGGTTTTTTTTCCTGGCGCAAGTTTGATTGAATTTTGTGCTATACTAGTTATGTTATGCGGGAAAAAAAATATTCCTGATTTTGTGAGATCATGTATATAACATGTATGCTTTTTTTTTTGTGACTTATTTAACATGCATGTGCTCTGCAGGTTATATTGCTGTTTCAGAAGATTGAAGGTGTAGAAGTTTGTCTGTTTGGAATGTATGTCCAGGAGTTTGGCTCTGAATGCCAGTTTCCAAACCAACGACGTGTTTACCTTTCATACTTAGATTCCGTCAAGTATTTCAGGCCAGAAATAAAAACTGTGACAGGAGAGGCCCTTCGTACATTTGTATATCATGAAATTCTGGTACGCTACAATTGACTTGTTCCATTTCGTTTTTTTTTGTTGTTGAAAATTTATCATTTCATGTAGTTGATTGCTGCTTGCATTTTACATAAATTTCTTCTGTTCAAAACTGTTCTTATATGTTCAATTTAAAACTGTTGTGAAATAAAAGGATTACTTCTCAATGAAAAAACATTCCAAATAACCTTGAGAACTGTGTCCAGTTATATCTACCTTTGCACTGATGCAGAAAAGGAAAGGGGGTGATCTAATTTAACAACTACTCCAATAAATAAAGAAATAGCAGGACATAATTAAATATTGAAACTCCCTATATCGAAATACAAGAATAACCTAAATATTATTCACCAAAATTACATGTAACTCTTATATTGAAATTACAAGAATAACTTATGTATTAATTATGAATGCTGCCCTAATATATACAACTCATCAAAGAAAATGCATAATGATGTACTACATCAAACTCCTTTTCTTCAAAAGAACCTGCCCTCGATATTATAAAGTAATAATGAAGGAAATCAAGTAAGAGGATGGCAAATTATGGAGAGTGAGCAGGACATCATGGACTTGACTGAAAAGCCATCAAATTGTTTGGTTAAATCATCCAACTTTTCATTGCATCTTCAAAGTGGTCCACTAATATCCTAATATGATAATTAAAATTACTTAATTCTAAATGAAAACCAAAATTAACTAAATTAAAGGAAACCGATAACAATACAAGAAAACCTTGATAACCAAACATGATTAAGAACTTAAGGCAGGGTAAAATATAAATAAATTACGGAGCTATCATGCTGCACTATGTTGAGAGTGTTCGTCAATCTGACGATGGGCCTTATTTAATGATTGATTTCGTGTTTTAGACACCATGAAATCAAGGAGCTATAGGAAATTGATGCAACTTTCCATGGGATTGCTAAGTTGCTAGTTAACAACTACTCCTACATGACAAAAGAAAAAGATAAATAAAAGGGTTCTCAGCCATTTTCAATTCATCTAAAGTTTTTTCTTTACAAAGAGATAGCCTTATATTTATAAGCTTACAAATTAAATTAAAGTGTAAATACTCTAGTAAATGCAATGTATCTAATTCCTTGGTCTTTTTAGAAACATTCATACTAGTAAATAGAGTCAAAGGTGTAACCTCATACTAGTGAATGAAGTCAGAGGCTGTTATATAGATGCACTGCATCAGAAATGAAGGTTTTTTAGGTTATCTTGAGGTTTAGACTAGTTTTAGAGCAAGTAGGAAGATTTTGCTAGCTCATTCTGTAGTTCATTGAATGTGAAGGGTGAACCTAGTTTGTATCAGACTTTTTTATGCCATTTGTATATAGACTGGATTAAAGCAGAAATCTGTATCTTTCTCATACATATTTGTTTTTAAAAATGGTTACTTTGGTATGCTAAATGTACTGTAATGAAACAGAACTTTGTGTCTTTATCTTTCATAATTTGTTTTTGTTATTTGCCTCTTATGATATTGATATAAGCCTGTAAAACCTGTGTTACTTATTTATTTTTGTTTCAGATAGGATACCTTGAATATTGCAAGATTCGTGGATATACAAGCTGTTATATTTGGGCGTGCCCCCCTTTGAAAGGAGAAGATTATATTTTATATTGCCACCCTGAGATCCAGAAAACACCCAAATCAGACAAATTGCGGGAATGGTGAGTCTCAAGTAATAACAGTGTGGATATTAGGCTTTTATTCTGATAGCGTCCACAGGTGTTAATATTGGGTAACCATCCATTTCAGGTACCTGTCGATGTTGAGAAAAGCTGGCAAAGAAAATATTGTGGTTGACCTAACAAATTTATATGACCACTTCTTCGTATCTATAGGCGAGAGTAAGGCTAAGGTGACTGCTGCCCGTTTACCATATTTTGATGGTGACTACTGGCCCGGTGCTGCTGAAGATATGATCAATCAACTTCGACAAGAAGAAGATGGACGAAAACAACAAAAGAAGGGAAAGACTAAGAAGACCATAACAAAACGGGCACTGAAAGCTGCAGGCCATACTGATCTTTCTGCAAATGCTTCAAAGGATGCATTATTGATGCAGAAAGTATGTGTCTCCGTTTGTTGTTATGACCTGTTTTCTTTCTTTTGTTATGCAATATACTTCATTTTTGAAGTTCAACGTTGTTTTAATATAAGATAACTCTTGATGAGACTTCATTTGTGAAGTTCGACATTGTATTTATGTGAAGATAACTCTTGATGATGGACACTTAAATAGAAATAAGTTTGTTTGCATGAATTTGTATCTTTCTTCTGAGCAACTTTTGCTTAAGTATTTTATACTAATTTTTAAAGATTTTCTTTCAACTTTTTATTTTCCAGCTTGGCGAGACTATATGCCCAATGAAAGAAGATTTTATCATGGTTCACTTGCAACATGCCTGTACTCACTGTTGTCGTCTCATGGTATCTGGGAAGCGGTGGGTTTGTGGTCAATGCAGAAACTTTCAGCTCTGTGATAAGTAAGAAATTTCTACCTTAATCCACATGACTATTTCTGCACTTGTTGGTGCTTGGTTACTGTTGCTAGATTCTTATAGTTCGTTGTGCAGGTGTTACAATGCAGAGCAAAAACTTGAAGATAGGGACAGACATCCTACCAATAGTAAAGAGAAACATATTTTAAATCCGGTTTGTGTTCTCATATTTCTTAATTCCAGATTCCCTTCCAGTATATATAGGTCTTTCTCATTTTAACTGTGGAAAGTAAGAGTTCAGTAGCATGAATTTATTAAAGTCAGTGACTGCTTACTGTTCATAAATTACACTTTGGAAAAGGGGAAGAAATAGTTGGCATAATCTAGAATATTGAGAACAAAGAAAACAAAATCTCAAACATGATAGATGTCTTAAGAAGAAACATACACCCCACGGTGTACTTTCTCACAAATAATATGGATAGACAAGTTTTATGCAGATCCATTAATTGGCTGATCTCTACTTTGACGCAATGCATCCAGCAGTCTCAGCAAGTTCGACAACAGCCCCTTGTTGATATATATAGAGCTGAAAAAGACTTCTTCCCAGATGATCTAATCATTAGTATCTTAAAATCTATTTTTGCAAAGCAAGAAGACTACTTTCTAGTTGCCTAAAGAGATTATTTCCTTTTGGCTTATTAGTTCTTTAGTTACTTTCCAGTTATAAGCGTTCCCAGTATAGAAAGTTATTGTTGAAGGCACTAAGCTGATTCACGGACTGATATGCTCTTGTACATGATTGTAAAAGGCATACATGAGGAACATGAGGTTATGGATAATTCTTGAGGATTGAGAGCAAATTGGACTCTCACCTGGACAAATATTTGTTTGCTTGGATGTGTGTATTTTGCCCGTAGTTTTCAAGTGAATTCTGAGGAGGATGTTTGGAATTTAAAAAAGAGAATAGTGTGATGGAGAAAGGAATTATTGTAAGTGATGTCGGTTGGGATAGAACAGAAACTATGATTTTTTTTAACAGCTTGATCATGTTATTCAACATTTAATATTCTTATTTCAAAGCCTGTAGTAAATAAACAAAAGGATGCCATGCGTTTTATCAGTTTTTGTTACCAGTATTAGTTTACTAATGCAGTTCCTGTTAATTCGTGCGATAGAACAGAAACTATGATTTGTTTTCATTTAACATTCAATATTCTTATTTCAAAGCCGGTAACAAATAAACAAAAGGATGTCATGCACTTTATCAGTTTTTGTTACTAGCATTAGTGTACTTATGCAGTTCTTGTTAATTCGTGGCATGACTGTTCCCTTGAGTAGAATGTATCAGCATAATAATTATTTTCTTTTGATGCAGGTTGAAATCAATGATGTGCCAGCAGATACAAAAGACAAAGATGAAATCTTGGAGAGTGAATTTTTTGACACCAGGCAGGCTTTTCTGAGTCTTTGCCAAGGGAACCACTATCAATACGACACTCTACGGCGAGCAAAGCATTCTTCAATGATGGTCTTGTACCATCTTCACAACCCTACAGCTCCTGCATATGTCGCGACATGCAACATCTGCCAGCTTGATATTGAAGCTGGACAGGGATGGCGTTGTGAAGTGTGCCCAGATTTTGATGTATGTAACAGTTGCTATCACAAACCTGGGGGCGTCAATCATCCTCATAAGCTCACAAATCATCCATCCATCGCTGAACGTGATGCACAGAATAAGGAAGCCCGGCAAAAGAGAGTCCAACAAGTGTGTTATTTTGTATATGATATTTGTTTGAGTTAATAACAGAATAGTTATTCTTGCGGTAAATGTGTCTACATATGTGGGTGTTTATGACATTGACAAAATTATCTGGCTTGCAGCTTAGGATAATGCTTGAGCTTCTGGTACATGCTTCTCAATGCCGTTCCCCAGTCTGCAAATATCCAAAGTGCCGCCAAGTGAAAGGCCTTTTCCGTCATGGACTGTTATGTAAAGTTCGTGCTACTGGAGGCTGTGTTCTTTGTAAGAGAATGTGGTATCTTCTCCAGTTACATGCCCGGGCTTGCAAAGAGTCAGGCTGTCTTGTGCCACGTTGCAAGTGCGTGAATTTCTCTTCTGTAACTTGAGCTTGAGCAATTGTTGCTGATTATTATCTTCTAGTTGTCTAAATGATAATCACTAATAAAAACTGTGTTAAATGAGCAGAGATTTAAAAGAACACATGAGGAGGATGCAGCAACAAAGTGACTCTCGTCGGAGGGCAGCAGTGATGGAAATGATGAGGCAGAGAGCTGCAGAGGTTGCTGGGAACTCAGGTTAATTTGTACAGATAAACAGAGATGAACAAAGCGAGACCTTACTTCTCAAGACTTATGAGCAGCATTTGACTCGCCGAACAAGGTAATTGCAATAGAATCCTTGGATGACACCATGAGTTGGCCAATTTGGGCTGGAAAAAGAATGAGACGGTGTACAGAAATCGTTTTGTTGGATATGGTTCTTGGTTTTTCTTTGTGCGGAAGGATAAGAAGCTCAGTCCTCCTGCCTCGGGTTCCTAGTTGAAGCTAACTCTTCCATTCATAATGCCATTTCTTCTTGCTCCTGGAGGTGAAAAACTATGATGGCTAGAACCCACTGGCGGCGATTCTTTGATTTATCCCATGTCTTCTGCTGTCATTCCATCCAATGGCAGGGGTGTATCATAGTGTTCCGATTTTTCTTATAAAATATTTTGTGGGAAATTGTCAAAATTCAGTTTTTGTTGTTCGATTAACCTTTTTTTTCAGTTTTGTCCAGCTGTTACATCTTGGGGAAGGGGTTGGCAGCTCAAGCATTTGTTAAGCTGCTTGTTTTTGTAGAATGCTTCTTATTTATAGATAAATGCAAAATAAGTAGTTCATTTGTCATCTCCTGGGGAACATTTTGCTTGTTACAGATGACTAGATGACTGTTTAGACTTATTTGTCGTTGTAGATCAGAACCCAACTGGGTAATTGTAAATGAATTTCTTCCCTTGACGGCGAAACCGCGAATGCTTGAATCGCATTATGACCCGATTTTGAATAAAAAATCGGTGCTTTCTTTGCACGTGTACAATTTAGCCGATGTTGAGAGAAACTAGCTTGGGGGTATTTAGTTTGGGTCTTCACTATTTGATCCTCTCGATGTAAGAACACCTTTATGTACATTGAGCACGGCTTGTATCAACAAAACCGAATTTGTAAGCATAATTTTCTTGAAGGCAAACTACAGGTTTCATTTCATTCCAAATTGACACACAACTGTGTCGGAAAAACAAATTGACCCACTAGTTGCACTTACATTAAAAATAATGCAACTTCTGGCCATTATAATGAGTACCACACATTGACCTGTCACTCGGAATTAGTTCTGTCCTAAATTTTAATTTTACACTTACAACCATAAATTTGTCAGACTTCAAATTCAAGACTTATGACTGCTGCTTATAAAAAATACATATCTGTCGCAATGAATTAAAATGCTTGCCAGATTGGAAACATAAAAGAGGGAGTTGCTTACGAGAAATAAGGTTGCTCTTCGCTAAGGCTGCCAGACTGCAAAGACTGCCGATATTAGACAATCATCCCAACATCCTCACAAAGTAGGGAGTTTTGTGCTCTATGAACCCATTTTGAATTATATTGCGCACCTTAAGTGCATCAAATTCACCTTGGCATTTCCTGATGCTCTTTATCTCAGGCACCTCAATTTACCACGAAACATTCAATCCCATGCCACCCAATGGAAGTACATAAGAACAACGGAGGGATAGCCTTGAGTCAACTGAAAGCTGAAAACCCCAACAATTTGCTGCGTTAAATTAATCAGTTTTCGAGTTTTGTTTCATCAACTTTCTAATTCAATCCCATTTTCGTCAATGGAATATCAATGCACTATGTGAGAGGCTTTCTGAATTATTCTGAGCTTAGCACTTCTTGATTGACGATTTAGGTTTTCTTCCTCTTCAGACGGTGTAATTGGCCTCTTTGTAAGAATTGTTCCTCTTTTACCTTGGATTCTCTGCTTGATCCATGGTTCTTCATCCCAGTTCTCATTATTGTCCTTCATCTCCATGAAAAATCGATTTTCAGAACTGTCATCTTCCTTTTGAATGATATCCAGAAACGCTTTTTCACAATTCTGTCCTCCAAGCTGTGAAAAGAAATAACTGCCAGCCTTCCACCAGCCGAGAGGCAATCAAAGCAAACATATAAAGCATCTTCCAAAGTTTTCAATTCATCATTAACTGCTATCCTCAAGGCTTGGAATACTCGTGTTGCCGTCTTGATCCATCCATGTCTACCTATACATAAATCAGTATTTGAGTTTTTCAAGCAAGGATTTTACTTTCAAAACACAAACCACAACTTGAGGTGAGCTGTACCCCCTGATTTGGAAGAAGCAGTCTTTATAAGGCTAACTAGTTCACCAGTAGTATGCAATCCTCCCTTTAAACGAGCTTTGGCAATTTTGTTTTGAAGATGATACCACTCGCTTTCTTCTCCAAAATCACGCAAGATTCTCCCCACTTCAGCCTCAGGCCAACAATTCAGGATGTCTTCAGCTTTTAAAATTCCCTGTCAAAAACTAGTCAACCGCTCAATTAAAAGAAGACTTTGCAAAAAAAAAAATCATGATGTAGTTACGGTAAGACGAAGAATTAGTTAGGTAAGATTAAAAAATAAAAACACATTATAGCTTTCATTCCTCGCATGAGCCACCTCTTCCTTTTTAAGCCAGATATAGGGACACTCCAAAAGAGGGCTCCACTTTACGAGAGTGACTTATGTTCTTAACAAAGGATAAAAACCATGGTGCACATATTTGGCAGGGCTAAATTTTGGTCCATTAAAATTTGGGACTTCTATCCCAATAACTCCGAGAATTTAAGCCCAGCACATCATACTTACTCGTGCTATAGTGTGACTAACTAAAATGCACTACAACAAATTTACATAGCCACCTTAACTAAGTTGATTAGATCATAGGGTACTCGCTACATAAGTGGCAGGATATAGCCTAGAACTTAAGGTGGCTCACATACAGTAACTGCAGAAGGAAATTTGATGCTGGTAATATCATTATGTGGTTAAAATATAAAGAGGATCCCTACCTTACCAGATAAAACTCTTCCTAGTAAGTTCGATGTACACAACAATAAAATTTTGCTACTGAGACAAGTGTGTAAATTCAAATTTTGAAAGGCATACTCTCATGGGTTGATCTGCAGGAATGTTGGTACCTGTCTTGTTCGTAGGCTCTACTAGAAATGCTTGCACAAGTGAAGGAATATTAGATAATTACAAAACGAACTGTTCAACAAAATCCCAAAAATTGTCCCTAGTATTTTACTCTCATGTCTTAAAAGAAGTATTTTCTTCTTGCCGAAAGTGGACAAACACAAGTAATATTAAATTGGAAAATGTTAACATGCCAATGTGCACATTGGAGAAAGATCGTAGGTTGTAGGGGGTGCACATAAATTCTCTCAATCATTGCAATTTGTTCTTTCATGGTCTCATCTCATCCAATGAATCCAATGGATGAGATAAAACCTATGGTAACCTAAAATCAATGCTGAAAAACCAAATTGCATAGGGATAAGGAAGTATTAAAGATGGTCATATAAAAATGAGAATGGTTGCCATTTCAGATATAGGTCTGACAAATTTTAAAAAACTGACCTGCGGATTCAATCGCATGTCAAGAGGCCCATCATTGAGTACACTAAATCCTCTTTGGGCATCATTAACCTGCTTGGGATCATGAAGAGTATGAGCTCCAAAAAATTGAAATGAACATAAGGCCGATATGCTAAATAAGCTAATAACTAATATCAGCTTAGTGCTATCAGTTATGCAAATTAGTCTAAAAATTATATCATTTGTTTGCCTGTTTGAATAGGACTTATAATTGGACACAATGTCAAATGAAGAAAATAAAACCTGCATGGACGACATTCCCAGATCCATTAGTATCCCATCAACTCCAATCTCGAGAAGCTCGCCATCAACTTGGTGGAGGCAGGATTTGATCTCTCTGAAGTTCCTCCTAAATGTAAGGGCTTTCAAGCCAGGAGTTCTAGTAGGGTGCATACCGCTGAGAACAGCATTGATTTTAGCTTGACCTCTTTCAAGAGCAGTATGGTCTACATCCAGTCCAACATAGGCCTGAATTTCTGGATGAGCTTGAATAATCTGCCTCATACCAAACAAAGAAGATCAGCAACTACACTTAATCAAGGTGTAGAAATGACCACAAGATTTTTTTTTAAATACACACACACACACACACACACACACACACACTACAGTTAAGAGCCTCCTTGGGATGATTTGTTTTGGATTTGTAAATTAAAACCAAATGACATACACTGATTTTCCCAGAACAGATAACAAATATTGTCTATTTTATAGCCTATAATTATCAACAAGGCTTACAAAGATATTATGAAATTGCACGCATGAAACAACATCAACGGCCGAAAGCAAAAACAAAAATACAGCTCACCGCAGACGAGTGGCCGGCAGCACCGACGGTGCAATCGGCGAAGGATCGGAGGTTCGGGCGGGAGAAGACCTCAAGGACCTCCCCGAGCATCACTGGCACATGGTTCCCCTCAGAGACAAATCGTCGAATGGTTTGCGGGTCGAACTCGTGCCCCGACCTCGTCCTCCTCTTCCACAGCGCCTCCATCTCCGCCTTCTCCCCCCGCCTCCTCTCCCCAGCACTGCTCCGACCGCCGCGCCGAGCCGCCCCTCGTCGGACCCCACCCGCCGCCCACCCGGCCGCCGGTGGGCGGTTAAGCCAGGCCCGCGACGCCGCACGCCGCCATTTTTCGTGTCTTCCCCTCCCAATCGAAGAATGCGTTTATACTGACGTGGCCCTGGGCCCCGCGTTTTGGTGGGCCAGACGTGGTCTATTTCTGGTGCCGTCAATAACCGGGCTGGGTTGGGAGAGAGGGATAATGAACCCATGGTCAGTTTTTAACCGTCTGTGTATGCGTACTAATTCCTACCCAACCTACCGCCCCTACATGCTACCAAGTCAATTAGGTTTACGATATGTGAAAGACAAGTTTCCCCCTATTACTCTTCCATATTATAATACTCTCCTTTTGGGGATACTTTAACCCCGCGATTTTATTTTTTAAGTCGAGTAATTAATTTAGATTTTATAATATTTTAAAATTTTTATTTAATTAAATTTGAATAATTATTAATAAATTAATGTGTTTTGCTCTTCTTAAACGTATTATTATGCAGGTAAATAATTATCTTGATCTTCCTTAAATCCCTCCCCCTTTTTTCCTTCCACTTTATGATAACAGCTAGCTGCCTAGTCGAATTAGGCCAGATCAACTAAATTTGGCCGCCGCCTTTAATTTATTTATTTTAATAGATTCGATCAAGAGTGCCGAGTTCAAAAAAATTGGAGGAGGTGGTATCCTTTTTAATTAAATTTAATTTAGATTATCCTTATAATTTGGTGGTCCAAAAAATTTAGGCCCGGAATTTTTTCTAAGATCTGGGCTCAAGAAATATGTATCCCCTTGCAACTAATAAATGAGTGATTCTAAAGAGTACGACCTACTTTTTAAATATGTAAAAAAAATTTAAAGAATATTACACCTTTTGTAAATGATATCACCATTTTTTAAGGACACACACACTCTCCTAAAATGGATGCACCTTTTTTATTACATCCTAAGTCCAACGGGTTCTCATTATAAGTATGTCAATAATATCTCTCATAATATTTATTCTTTTAATCAGTAAAATATTTTTTTCGAAAAAATAACCATTTGAAAAGCACAAATAACCATGAGATAGTTATATTAATATATTTATTTTATTTTATTTTTGATTTAATTATTTGGTTTTCACTCTCACACAAAGTATATATCGGTAAGTTATGATTTTATGGTATATGAACGTGGAAATTTAAAAAATAAAATTTTAAAAATTATTGAATACATAATCGGAAGAAATGCAACAATTGATTGTTCATTACATGCTGGTAAAACAAGTATGGTATTTAATTTTTGCATTGAAAATTTTGTGATTAATGTATATTTTTACATGAATTATATTAAAATTTGATATTTCTTAGTATTTATTTTTTCCGATAATGACAAAAAATAATTGATTCATCTATTAATTTTAATAGTTCTCATGCTTTTCTAATATTTTAGGTTTATAGTTTAATTGACTTCAAATAATTTTAAATAATATGTATTAAAACGTGATGACTTAGTAATTTATATATATTTAATAAATTACGACTTTACGAATACTGGAGTCTACTGACTGACTACAACCCCTATCCACATTCCGTGGCCAGACTTCGCGCATTTAACGAAAAGCCTAAAATGCACCACGTGTCGGATTACTAGTGGCTGATCTTGTAAAACGTGGGCAACCGCGAATCACTTCCCGCCCCATTTATGCGGGCAATCGCCTCCGGCGCCGGCGAGCCCGAAAATGGCCCTCAATTACCGAATGACCATCTCCGCTAGGCCCACTGGGCCCAAACTCCCGGCCCACTTCCCCGGCCCAGGCCGACGCCCGATCGCCGTCCCCGCCCGCCGCCCTCCGCCGCCGCGGGCTGAGTCCGGCGACGGCGGCGGCGGAAAGGTGGAGGAGGGCAGCGAGGCGGGGCGGGCGTTGACTCTGGACGACGTGAACCCGGTGGGGCTGGGGCGGCGGTCCCGGCAGATCTTCGACGAGGTGTGGCGCAAGTTCTCGGAGCTCGGCCAGATCTCCCGGTCCCGCTCCGACGAGGTCCTCGACCAGGTCCTGATCCGCGGCCCGATGTGCGAGTTCACCGTCCCCGGCGCACAGGACACCACCGTCCTCGTCGTCGGCGCCACCAGCCGCATCGGCCGCCTCGTCGTCCGCAAGTTGATGATCAGAGGCTACAAGGTCAAGGTAATCCAATTTGCAGCTTTCGTATTTAGCTTCGATTCGTGAATTAATGGCGGACATCGTAGAGGAGAGACTAGGATTTTGTTGTTGTTGTTGTTGTTGGGGGGACTGTAGGCTACAAGGTCAACATAATAGAATTTTAGGCGGTTTTGTTAGCTTCGATTCGTGAATTAATGGCGGAACTAGTAAACAAGATAAGGGTTTTGTTGTTGTTGCTATTGTTGTTGTGGGGATTGTAGGCGTTGGTGAGGAAGGCGAGCCAGGAAGTGGTGGACATGCTGCCGACGTCGGTGGAGATAGTGATTGGGGATGTGGGGAGCCGTCCACCTTGATTGCTGCCGTTGAAGGTTGCAACAAGATCATCTACTGTGCTACCGCTCGCTCCGCCATTACTGGTGACCTAAATCGGGTGGACAATCGCGGTGTCTACAACATCACCAAAGCATTCCAGGTTTAGTAGACAAGACTGTTGCAAATTGATTTCTAGCTGTTCCTTGTTGGAGCTTGATGTTTTTGGTGTTGGAATGAGCAGGATTATAGCAATAGGCTAGCACAAATGCGGGCAGGGAAGAGCAGCAAAAGCAAGCTCTTACTTGCTAAATTCAAGACCACCGACTCATTGGATGGGTGGGAGGTTAAACAAGGCTCTTACTTCCAGGATGTGGTGGCTGCTAAATACGATGGAGGCTTGGATGCCAAGTTTGAGTTCACCGAGAATGGTTCTGCTGTGTTCTCTGGTTCGTTTTTGGTTGACATGCATTTTATTGATCAGTTTTGCTTCTTTTAGCAGCATCTACTCGCATCTATTGTTGCATGTGGAGCTCTACTATGTTTCTTGTTCATGTCAAATTAGCATTTTCGCTTTATAATTTTGAAATTTTCAGCTTGAATATGATTGATGATTATTGGAAATTTCAATACAATTCTGCAAACTTGTGTTTGATTAGTTGTATTTTTGGTACAAATAGGATTCACACTCATAATGGCATTCTCACAGTCTCATTAGTATTACCTATGTGTGAATCTGATTCTTAGTTTTATTAGCCCCTCTAAAATGTAGAATTACATATTGTTGCTGTAGGTTATGTTTTCACGAGAGGAGGCTATGTTGAACTCTCAAAGAAGCTTTCTCTTCCATTAGGAAGCACCCTTGACAGGTCTATCTGTTTGGACAAGTTTATTTGATTAAACGCGGCCCTTCAAAAAGTAACGCTTTAATGTTTCTTTATCTTCTTCACAGATATGATGGGATAGTTCTATCAGTGGGTGGAAATGGTAGATCATTTGTTCTGATTCTTGAGGCAGGTCCTTCACGCGGATACATCCCAAAGCAAATTATATTTTGCTCGTATGAGTACTAAAGCTGGCTTTTGTCGGGTTAGAGATTGTTTATGCTCTCAAATACCAAAATAGTATATGGCAACAGCTGATGTTGAATTTAAATTTGTTTTGCTATCCATGATTGTAGGTAAGAGTGCCCTTTTCTTCATTCCGCCCTGTTAAGCCAAATGACCCACCTTTGGATCCTTTCCTCGTGCATACTTTGACAATTCGTTTTGAACCAAGAAGACAGGTTTGTCCTGAATTTATAACTGTTCGTGAGAATAAACTGGTCATCTTGCTAAGGTTTCTTATTGAGATTTCTCCTTGGGGCATAAATTTTAACCTTTCGCATTGAACTGTGCAATCAAAGTTGTCGTGAAATGTTCATCTGTTGGGATAATGAACTTTCATCATGTTAAAAATGCTCTCTTTTCTTTGAATGACGAAGTTACATTTTTTTAATCTGACGGGAGTATACTGTTTCTTATGTTGCAGAGGCCTATTGAGGGACCAACTAAACCCGATCAAGATTTGAGAAGTTTTAAATTGATTTTGGAATATATAAAGGCCTTGCCTGTAAGTTCACACTATTCATCTCGTAGAGTTTAGTTTCTTTTCCTTAATTCTCCTGATAACAGGTGTGTATGTCCTACAAAATTTTGGTGAATTTAAGCATCTGGAGGCATCTTTAAATATTACAGTGTCAGGTGCTTGAATCCTAAGTCAATATTTTTACTCTACCTACCTTTTCTGATGTTCAATAATGAAAAGATGGTTTCTAATATGCCACATAATAGATTAAGTCTCGTGGTCATGTTTCATCATAGATTCATCATCTTGGTTGCTTGCAGACTGGACAAGAGACGGACTTCATACTGGTTTCCTGCACGGGGTCTGGTATTGAATCAGGCAGAAGAGAGCAGGTCCTTAATGCGAAGAGGGTCAGAGCTGATGTCCTTTTCATGATCTCTGTTTCAGAAATTTCATTAGATCATCTACTAATCAACTCCTTACCTTTTTTCAGGCTGGTGAAGAATCTCTCAGAAGATCAGGCCTTGGGTACACAATTATCAGACCTGGACCGTTGCAGGTAAGTGGTAACGTTTCTGTAAAATATGTTTTGTTTAGTTTGAACCCCCGGAACTGCTGATAATCATCTTTGCCTGCTATAGTTTCTTTGCAACAGTTGCTCTGTACTAAAAAGAAAATAACAACAGTTACTTCGTACTAAGTGTTTCAGCTGGGATTTAACAGGAAGAGCCTGGTGGTCAAAGGGCACTAATCTTCGACCAAGGAAATAGAATTTCCCAGGTGGGTTTCCCTTCATATTATAGTCAAGAGATGCTCTCTTAAATGCATAACCTTATAAATCATTTCACCTGTTGGTGCAGGGTATCAGCTGTGCCGATGTGGCTGACATTTGTGTCAAGGCGTTGCATGACTCGACTGCAAGAAATAAGAGTTTTGATGTCCGTATAAATGATTTCTTGCATTTTTTTCAGGTGGAGTTTTAATAGCATTTGAGTGAAGACTGTTTTCACTGATGGCAGGTATGTTATGAGTACGTTGCGGAGCAAGGGAAAGAGCTTTATGAGCTGGTAAACTATTTGAAACACGATCACTATTGGCAAATTCATCATATTTTGTATCCACACTCGCAAATTTTGCTGAGTTTTCTTCTAACAATCTTTGTTGGTACAGGTGGCGCATTTGCCTGACAAAGCGAATAATTACTTGACACCTGCCCTTTCTGTTCTGGAGAAAAATACTTAAGATTTGAGGTGTAATGTATGTAATATACGATATACATATTCACAACTGTATATACCTTTTGTTCTCTCCACTACAAAAATAATGCATGAACGTACTCCTGCCCTCAAATGCTCAATCTGTGGCCAAGTTTTTCAAGCTTGTTTTGTTCCCTCAAATGTTTAAAAATTCAATTATTTTCATAAGATATATAACTAAAATAGCAATTAGAAAGTAAGATTCTAATCATAATCATTCTGTGATAAACCCTTTCACATATGCAATCAAAGCATACAGAACAAATCACTTATTAACCATTTTGTTTTTGGAGGAAATCACTGCCCATGTTACTGTGTATGAGATAAATCCATGTGTAGTTTCTTGTCGGCAGAACCAAATAACGACGACCAGGACACGCCTTTTGGCTGTCCTGTCCACAAACGGCGGCGGCAGCGAAAACGGCACCCGCCATTAAAGACACCAGCTCGAGCTTCGTCTTCTCGCATACCTTCAAGCAGGCCGACTTACCACCTCTCCACGTCTCACCCCTCCCAAATCTACCCCTCCCAGCTCCGTTAAATTATTCAAAACAGAGCAGTTCGGTTGCTTGCTCCTCCACCCATCCCAGCTACGACTAGCCAAATCGATCGCAGACAAGGGAAGAAGGAATCATCTACCGATCTTAAATAGCCCGTTGGAGTCAACCAGTGTCGCAAAACCTCTTCTTTTCATGAACGTGACATCGTCGGGTGCGATGGCCGAGCAGGACCAGCCGCCGCCGCGCCGCAGGCCATCGCTGGCGCTTCGAGGCCGGGCTTGGAGGCAAATGGGTATCTTGGGAAGCACCGCCTCGCCGCCGCCATCACCCGACTGAGCCAGGAGATCGAGTCGTTGGAGGTAAGATAGGTTGCTTTTTCACCATCGTTGATTTTCGCCGATTTCAATTGCACGCCGGGTTATCATATAGGTTCATGATATGATACGCTCGTGTTGTCGTGTCGACTGTTTTGCATCCTGCTACTCCCTTTCTTCAACATGAATTTGCATTATTGTTCCATGCGTTCTCGATGGGTTTTTTTGCTCTGAGTTCGTTTTCGTTAATGCGCTTATGCTAGTTATGAAGCTGTGAATTATAATTGTAAGGATTGGTTGGTGGGAGAAAAAGTTGAAATCTTCCTGCTTTGATCATTGAAGATCATGTATACATCCCTGTGCAACTAGTTTTATGGTCAATTTTGCGGCTGTTGCTACTAGCAGTGTTTTAGTAAGATCGAGCTGCAGATTGTAATCCGCTTTTCACGAATTGGTGTGCGTATTGTGAAGTTGAGGAACCGCGAGTTGTACCAAAATTTGATGCAGTTTTGCCTTTGAAAATCGCTTCAGTTTGATTTGGATAACAATTTGACTGAAAGATGAGCTAGCAATGCAATTTCTAACACCTGATATAACTGCAGAAAGAAATGGAGGAACTTGATGGCATGGATTTGCCTTCTGTCTTATGTCACCAGTAAGCCACTTGTCTTTGTTTCCTAGATTTAACTTGGCATGTTGTCCATGGTGTTCTATATTTTGAATGGCATTGACTTCTTGATACAGGGTTGTTTCTTATGTGGAAACCATTCCTGATGGTCTTCTTCCCATGTAAGTGATCAACTACTCATCAAAAGAGTTGATAGGGTGCTTAAAGTGGGTATTCATCTCTTCTTATATTGTTATTGTTAACATCTCGTTGGCTTGATTGCTTCTGCAGAACAAGAGGGCCTGCAAATGCAGCATGGGACCGTTGGTTCGAGGGGTGCAATTCCTCACGCAGCCATAAATGGTGGTCGCATAAATGACTTGATTGTTGGTTCCACTCAATGTTGCGAATTGTAGAGCTTGTTATGATTGGTAGTCCTGGAATGAATAAGCTTCGGATTCCATGTTCTTTTTATCTTGTTTTGCTTGATTAGCTACCCTATCGCTCCTGTAAGTTGTGACAATCAATCGTTTTTTTCCCAAAGCTGTAACAATCTATTGTTAAATCCTCACCAAGTATATAAAGAGAGTTTGTGTGATCAGTGAACATGGTGTTCTTGAGGACAGTTTATGAAAAAACCAGGCATATGACGATAAGACAACCCAGACAAAAAATAGTGCTTTTGGTTGGATTTTCACTTATTCATGAGAAAGCTGGAGACGAGATGACTCGGTACGTTAAAGTTTCCTCTTGCTTGTCACACACCTGCCAATCATTTTGTCTTAAACAGGAGAAGAGCCATCCAAGCAGCACACAATTTCTGACTTTTGAACTCTCACCCATTATCTGGTGTCAAAGCAAATTATCTATTGATATTCTTCTTATATATTAATTAAATGAAAATATGGATAATGAAGATAGAAAGTTTGGCGGATGGTGGGCAGTGAGAACTGTTTGTCCCAGCTTTTTTCCCAGAAGAAGGCGGCCTGTCTCAGAGAAGATAGAATTAGAAAATGGTAAGAGAGATAGGAATGTTTGAAATAAAAGGAGAACAGCATGGTTGAAGATTAGATGCCAAAGCGATAGCGGGGACCTCAGTGAGAAGGAAATAGGAATGCAGGGTAAAGAAAGAGCAAAGCTACTATATTCAATACTTGTGTATATTCCCATCTGGTGCGCTCACACTGTAGTAATCCAGTTTGCCTCGGTGGCTGCTCTCTGTACATGTATGAAGACCTGCTTAGTGCTGAATATTGCCTCTGATTTTCTTCTTTGTCAATCACCATGCAGCTTCTTTTGATTAAGATTTTTTACGAAGATTGTGTATCTCAATTTACTAGTTCTAAAGCATCGTCCGGGAGAAAGAGTTAGCAGAGAAGAATTGTGTTCGGCTTAATTTCTCAGTTTGCCATGTTTTACAATGCACGCATGTCTATCTAGTGGATCCTATGAAAGATCCATAAGGAGAAGTGGGTTCATTGTCTTGTCCACAACACTGTTCAGGAAGAGCAAATATACATATTGTGCACGGCAATATGTTTTTTGACGATTCTTGAAGCCAATCTTGTTGCTTATGTTGAAGCCATAGTAGCAAAAATCAAAATCGGAATCAGTTCTTGAGGGAGTCACTGAATCGGATCGAATTGGTCTAAATCAGTTTAGTTGAATCGGTCCAAATTAGTCTTATACAAAAATTTCAATTTAGTCAAAATCGGTAGGTTTTAAATTATAAAACATGTCTTTTTGATATTATGGTATATGTTATCTTTTATGGTATTTTTTCATTTTTTGGATTTTTTTGTAAATTATTTAGAGTTAGTTATTATTTTTGATTCGAGTCGGATTTGAGTCAAGTTTTAATTACGAAAATGCCACTGTTATTTCTTTTATTTCTGTACCCTCCTCTCTCCCACACTCTGCCCTCCTCCGTGCCCCCATGCCCTGCCCCAGCCGTCTGCTCCCAGCCGCCCTCTCAACCCTGCCTCCCCCTGCCGGCCCTATCCCACCCCTTGTGCCTTGCGCCCCCAGCCCCAAGCCCCACCTTGCTCCCCCTGGGCCCCCTGTGCCCCCAGCCCCACCCTGCTCACCCCGCCGCCGCCCCACCCTGCCACCCCCTTTGCCCCTCCAGATCGTCTCCCCCTCGCCCCCACACAGCCCCTCGGTCACCCAATCGCCGCCCTCTCCACTTGCCATCGCCACCCCGTTTATCGCCGCCATCCGAAATCGGCCGATTTGAGCCGATTCTGAAATCGGCTCGAATTGGTCGGAATTAGCTCAAATTGGCCAATTCACGGACCGATTCTTATTGAAGCCGATTTACCCCTTAAATCGGATTGGAAACCTTTCTGATCCGATTTAAATCGGCTTATTCCAAGTGGAATCGGCCGATTTCTCCATCTATGGTCGACGCAACACTGTATCATCACATTGGAGCTAGGGCGCTGTCGAGGTAACATATTGCATTTTTGAACTTTAACGGTAGCTGACTGTGATAAAGTTAGCATACTCTAACAATTAGAAGTTCTGCAATGTGGTGCCGTATTTTGGTAGCGCATGCAATGTTTTTATTTTTGCGCCATTAGATCAAAATCCAACGGCCTAAAACGAGATCGCATTCCCCCCCCCCTCCCTTCCCGTTTCTTTTCGACTTCTCCCCCCACCGGATTCAGCCTACCCCCCCACCCCCACCTGCGGTACCCCACAGCCCCCGCTCACTGTTGCAGCGGCCCCCACACCCTCAGGCCACCACCATCCACGCTGCCCCACCCGCATCTACGCTCCCTCCGTTTCCCCCCCCCCACTGTGTTTGTGCCGCGCCACCCCACCGTCGGCGACCCACTGGTCAACACTGTCGCCGCGGGGCGGGGAGAGGGGGGGGGGGCGAGGTTGCCGGCGGTGGGGTGGCGCGGCAAAACAGAGTGAGTGGGTGGGGGAAGAAAAATAGGAGGGTAGTTTTGTAACAAAAACTTAACTCGAGTCAGGATTGAGTCAATTTTTTATTACGAGTTAAGTTTTTATTATGAAATAAATTTAAAAAAATAAAATAATTTCGTAATAAAAACTTGACTCAATTCCGACTCGAGTTAAGTTTTTATTATGAAATAATTTTTTTAAAAATAATAATTTTGTAATAAAAACTTGACTCGATCCAGACTCGAGTTAAGTTTTTATTATGAAATAAATTTAAAAATAAAATAAAATAATTTTGTAATACAAACTTGACTCGGTCCCAACTCGACCACTCACTGGCCAACACTGTCGCCCACAGGCTGAGGCTGCACGCAGGGGAGGGGCTGCAGCTACAGGCAGGCGCGGGTGGCGCGGGGGGGGGGAACAATGCAAGGGTGGGCCTCCGCGACAATGGGAGAGGGCGGTGGGGTACCACGGCTGCGAACAGGGCCAGAGGGTGGTGGAATTTGGAGGGGGGACAAGTTGAAAAGAAATGGGGAGGAGGGGAAAAACACGATTTGTTTTAGGCCGTTGGATGTTGTGTTGTGTGTTCGCTGTGGCCCATACTCTTAACAAGTTATGTATTGTTCGTAAGCACGATCCATGGTTCTAAAGTAGGGTTAAAGGATGGCGGGGTGGCACAACAAAATAGAGTGGGGGGGGGGCGAGAGAAACAGGAGAGGGTAGTTTTGTAACAAAAACTTTACTTGTGTCAAGATTGAGTCAAATTTTATTACGAATTAAGTTTGACTCGAGTTAAGTTTTTATTATAAAATAAATTTTAATTAAAATAAAATAATTTTGTAATAAAAACTTGACTCAGTCCCGACTCGAGTCAAGTTTTTATTATGAAATAAATTTTTTTAAAAAAATAATTTTGTAATAAAAGCATGACTCGATATCGACTTGAGTTAAGTTTTTATCATGAAATAATTTTTTTTAAAAATAAAATAATTTTGTAATAAAAGCTTGACTCGGTTCCGACTCGAGTAAAGTTTTTATTATGAAACTACATTCCTCTGTTTTCCCCACCCCCCACTCTGTTTTGTTGCGCTCACCCCACCGCCGACGACCTCGCTGGCCAACATTGTCGCCCACAGGGGCTGGGAGCCACGGCACGGAGGAGGGCGCGGTTGCGGTTGGGGGGGACCACGGGCGGGGTGGGGGGGACCACATTTGTGGGCAAGGGCCGTGGCTTGCCCGGGCCGGGTGGCGCAACTGCCGGTGATAACTCTAGAAAAGAGTTATTATTATTTACATTTTATACTGAGTTTTTGTTATGTTTCGAGTCGTTTATATATCAATTTTATTAGTTTAAAAGTTTATTAGATATTATTAATAATGCGAGAAATTATTGTGAGTTTGCTATAAAAAATGCTAATTAATACTGTTCTAATAAGGTATAGGAGTTAGAAGAGGATCCTTAGCTAACTAATGAGAGTTTGTAGCAACTGACTCTAAGGATAAACGAGATCTTCTTTGGCATAAGCGTGATCTTCATAAAGATATATTGTAAAAATCTTTATAGATAAGGATATCATTGGATGTGAAGGATAAGCATGATTTTCATAAGATATTCTTAATAATCTTTAGAGTTGCGAATAATCACAGAGAAGTTCTATATAAGGGGGTGTCCTCTTGTGAAGAAAAAGAGGAGAATAACATTATACGGCTAAGAGATGGCACGAAAGACAAGAGAAGAAAGACGAAGAAGTTGGATCAGAAGAAGAAGACACTTTCTCCAAAAGAGTTTTTCTTTATTTTGATTTACATTTCTTTGAAATTTAACGATGTCTTTCATATCACATATGATTTTCTTGTGTTTAATTGAATATTTTATAGAGTAAATTCTTTTCTAGGATTTCAATGACACTTAGTGCATCGATTAATAAAAGTTATTAATTTTTATCTATGTGATTGTAATGTTAGATTATCTATTTTATTCTATGCATTAATGTTATCATTAGCTTGATCACCTATTGATTGATCTAGAGATTTGATCTTGTGTAAAGATAGAAAGATTAAATTTGTTAATGAATAAAATAGTCTTTGTTCATCTATTTTAGGTGATTCACATATGAGATAAAGATATACTTATATGTCTTGGGTAACTGTTAAGGGCATAACTAAAAGTATTATTTTACATACACAATTTAATAGAGATATAGGAGTTGGGTGCGAGTAATAAGTTTACGGTGAATCTAAGAGATGTCATAAATAATTAATTCCCGTGGTTAATAATCCAAGTGCGCAATTCGTAGTTAGAAGTTATAAATTTAATCATATAGAGCACTATGTAATATTGAAAATCTTAGGTTTGTCGTCTTGAAATAAATATTTGATTTAAATATTGCATTTTGGATTAGTTTAGTCTTAAACCATAATTTAATCATTCTTTGAATTTATTTTTATTTAAGTACAATTAATTAAATTAGTTCTAAATTTCTAGTAATAATTCTTCGTGAAGATACTTTCTTATCATTTTATTATTTGATTCGGCACGTGCACTTGCGTTATAATTTACAAATCGAGTTTTTCGCACTATTACCGGGGAATTAAACTAGAATTTGATTTTATCAAAAATTAGTTTGATTTGTTTGCTTAAATTGTTCTCATCTCTTCTTAAGTTTTTTTATTATTATTATTTAATTAGGTATTGTGTAGTGTATGCAAGGAGAAGGTATTCCGGAGTTAGAGCCATATAACCCAGAGATCGAAAGAACTTGTCGGCGACTATGTCAAGAAGCTAGAGTTAGGAGAGCAATGGAGGCAGGGCAAAGGAATAATAATCTTCCACAGGCAGCCAATGATGATGACACAAAAGCTCTGAAAGAGTTTGCTCTTCCTATTTTAGACGGATTACATTCAAGCATTCTCAGCCACCGATTGAAGCAAATAGCTCTGAGTTGAAACCAGTCATGTTCCGTGATGTTCCAAATGCTGCAGACTGTGGGAAAATTTGCAGGACTAGCGCATGAAGATCCTCATACTCACCTGCTCAATTTTATTGCTATTTGTGATTCCTTTAAAATGAATCAAGTGTCTGAGGAAGCTATCCGGCTTCGATTATTTCCATACTCTTTAGCCGGAAATGCAAGATTATGGTTGAATTCAAATGCTTCTAATTCTATCACTACTTGGGATGAATTAGCGAGAATGTTTTTGCTTAAATACTTTCCACAGTCTAAAATTGTCAATTTTCGTAACGATATTATTTCTTTTGTGCAGTTGGATAATGAATCGTTTTATGATGCATGGGAGAGGTTCAAGGATTTGCTAAGGAATTGCCCATACCATGGAATTCCCCTATGGGTTCAAATTTAAACATTTTATAATGGACTCCATGGATAAACTAAATCCCTTGTAGATGCTGTTGCCAATGGATCTCTCATAAGCAAATCATACAAAGAGGCTAATGACTTATTGGAAAAGTTGGCATCTAACCATTATCAGATGGGGCACGACAGAGTATTGAGGAAGAAGAGTGGAGGTATTCTCGAAATGGATACATTGACCGCTTTGTCTGCACAAGTGGCTGCTTTGTCAAAACAAATGCAATCTTTAGGGATGAATGCTAATGTGAATTCAGTGAACATGTTTGCAACTAAGTGTGATTGGTGTGGTGAAGGACATCCTACTGAGCATTGTGTTAACAATCTTGAATCAATAAATTTTGTTGGAAGCTATACTAGACAGCAAAACAATCCTTATTCCAATACTTACAATCCAGGATGGAGGAATCATCTGAACTTTGCATGGGGAGGCAACCAAGCATCACTGTCAGGTCCAAAACAACAAGCTTCTCCAGGTTTTCAGTAGAATAGAGTACAATCTCAGGAAAAGAAACCAACTATGGAGGAAATGCTCATGCAACTTATGCAAAGTCAGCAGGTTTCTATGAGGAATTTGGAAACTCAAATGGGTCAAATTGTTAGTGCATTGAGTAATAGGGCACAAGGTGGACTCCCTAGTGATACTCAAAATCCTAGAGGAGAGGGTAAAGAATGTAAAGCGATTACATTGAGAAGTGGTAAGGAATTGGAAAATCCTCATAATCAAAAGACACCAAGTCCCATGGCTAACCCAGAGGAAGTTGAATGAAATGAAGAAAACAAGGATGAAGTGGTAGAGGTCCTACCACCTAAGGGTTCAGTTGATTAACGTAACCCGTACTACAGAATTCCATATCCTCAGAGACTATAGAAAAGTAAACAACACAACAAATTTCAGCAATTCTTGGAGGTGTTTAAGAAGCTTTGTATCAATATTCCATTTATTGAAGCGTTAGAGAAGATGTCGAGCTATGCTAAACTTATGAAGCAAATATTATCGAAGAAAAAAAGTTAGAGGATTTTGAAACCATGGCCTTTAATGAAGAGTGTAGTGTTGTATTATAAAGGAAACTTCCACCAAAGCTCAAAGACCCAGGGAGGTCTACTATTCCTTGTGCTATAGGGCTAGATTTTTATTGCCAAGCATTATGTGACCTAGATGCAAGCATTAATTTGATGCCTCTTTCTCATATAAAAAAATTGGGTTTGAGGGAGTTAAAAGGTATCACGATTAATCTGCAATTGGCTGACCGCTCCTACATTTTTCCAAAAGGAGAGATTGAAAATGTACTTATTAAGGTGGACAAATTTATATTCCCAGCTGATTTTGTGATTGTGGATATGGAAGAAGAGTCAAATATACCCATTATAGTGGGTATGCCTTTTCTTGCCACTGGGAGGACATTGATTGATATTGCTGCTAGTGAATTGATATTGAGAGTAGATAATGAAGAAGTGGTATTTAATGTTTTTAAGGCTATGCAATGTCTAGAACCAGTAGATGCTTGTTTTTATATTGATGCAATTCAGTCTCCTTCATCAGCTATATTTGAGGAAATGTATCTCATTGATCCTTTAGCAACCACATTAATTTCTGATGTTGATGATTCTAGTGATGAGGAAAAATGGGAGTATTTGCATTTGCTAAATTCTACTCCAACATTCACTCGAGGTCAAGATAAATTTGAATCTTTGAAGTTACAACCTTCAATATCAATGTGGATTAAGCCTTCCATTGAAGTCCCACCGACCTTGGAGTTGAAACAGCTTTCATCCCATTTGAGGTATGCATTTTTAGGCCCTTTCAATGTTTGACAAGTATTTCTTCAGGGAGCTGTTAAAATTTGCAAGGAAAGTTCAGGTACAAGTTTTAAAGTTAATAGGCAAAGATTTAAGCTTTATCTTGGAGGTAATGTTCCAGTACACCGAACCTTTATTATTTTCTCCCCATAATAGGTATGTTGGAATAGTCTGATGACTATAAATTTAGCACTTCATGGGAGGCAACCCATGCTTTTTATTTATTTGCTATAAGATAGGTTATTTAGTTTTTAATTCGGGAGTTTCTAGTTTTATTTTGGTTTGTGTTTTATCCCCTCCAATTACTTTGTCTAAACATGGAAATCCTTTTGTTTTGTTATTTTAAGTCTAATTTTTAAGCATTGGGACAATGCATTGTTTAAGTTTGGGGGGGGGTTTACTTGCTAGTAGTTATTTTTAGGGTTGTGTCATTGGTGTTCTTCTTTATTTTATATTGTTCATCCAACTTATTAGTTTTTTCGATGATAGAAGTGTTCGATATTTTTCTTTGTTTGATAATATAATATGAAGAAATTCTATCGGTGTCTATATTGTGAGTTGAGTTTGAAGGTTTTTCTCTATATAATTTTTGTAACTCCCAACTTTGATTTTAATGATGCTTAGATGATGTTTATGCTATTGTTAATACAATTGAAGAAAGTGATTTAGAATTCTAGTAAAAAATTTCTTGAGGCAAAATCATAGGTAACTTGTTATGATAGAAGTGATGTAGGTGAGCTCGTTAATCTGGTCATTTCAAGCTATCCTTATTTTAGCCAATTTTGAGCCATAAAATTGATGCTTGTTTTCCTATGATATTAATAAACTTAGCCTTTATTTCATTTTATTTATCATTATTTGTTAATTGTCCTATCCTAAAACCGTAGTGATTAACTTTTTCCAAGGTTGGAATAAAATGACTACTAAATGAGAATGACATTTTGGGTTAAGGAGTTGAAAAAATGAAAAAAATTTATGTACTTTTGAAGTGTTGAAATTTTATGAAAAAAGAGGAGAACAATATTAGATGGCTAAGAGACGACACGAAAGACAAAAGAAGAAAGACAAAGAAGTTGGATCAGAAGTTGGCTCGCCCAGGCGGGGCAGGGGGCGTGGCTACGGGCGCGGATGGTGGCAGCCGGGGGTGGGGGGGCCTTCATGACAATGAGCGGGGGCGGTGGGGTATCGTGGCTACGGGCAGGGCCGGTGGAATCTGAAGGGGGAGAAGTCGAAAAGAAATGGGAGGGGGGGAATAGAATCTTATTTTGGGTTGTTGGATTTTGATCTAACGGCCCAAAAATAAAACACTGCACCTGCTGCCAAAACACGACAATGCATTGCAAAACTTCTGCTCTAATAATATATATATATATATATGTGTGTGTGTGTGTGTGTGTTCACTGTGGCCCATACTCTTAACAAGTTATGTATTGTTCGTAAGCACAATCTATGGTTCTAAAGTAGGGTTAATGATTCTGGATGACCATTTTTGCGAAATCTGGCTTGCACGTTAATATTTGAGAGAGGTGGTTTTTGGCCCATTTTTGTGGGATGAAAAGAAAGCCTGATGAGCTATTGGGACTATTATCAATCTAATCGAAGCACAAAAAAGAACACCTAATCGAAGCCTCATACAATTTTTTTATATTAGAAAAACAAAGCTTCATACTAACTACATCCTTGATTCACAAAATCCCCTTTTTCCCCCTATTTCTTAAAAGTATTTCACTTGCTGATGAAATGTAAAACTCAGGTCTAAAGTTTTCAATGTATACATATATTGTTAGAAATAACGAAGTATGAGGATAGTTAATTTAGATAATTATGCGTATATCTTGAATATGGATAGGAGAAGATCTTTTAAGGATAAGATTTTGTGTATATTATAAGAGATTTTTATGATTGTGATGGTTATCTGAGATCACTCCTAAAGGACAGTGGGAAGGGGTTTGGACACGAGGTGGGTCATTGTCAGCTTCGTTCTTCCCCCGCCTGCTTCTTTTCCTCCTAATCATACTCTTTTCATTTTCTTCTTCTTCTTCCATACTTTTTTATTTATTTTCCTCCTTGTTTGTTTCGCATATCACCTTGTTAGTTGTTTCCGGTCTCGTGCTTTTTGAATTTTAATTATTAATTAAGATTGTTATTTTTTTATAGTTTTAAGATTTCATGATTCATGTTGTATGTAAATTAATATTGGTATTATATTGAATATTGACTATGGTAATTCCATTTTATTTAGTATATTTATATTTGATAAATTAGTAATATCTAATTATAATGTAATTAATTATTACTTTCCATCATTTTAGCTTGTTGACTTCTAGATCTAAATGCATGGTGGTAAGTATTAAAAATAAATCAACAAACTAGTTTGTATAGTTTTGTTTGTATTTTTTTATGTGCCTAGGCTAATATAAGTACATACAGAGAAAATTATATTAGATTTATGCCCAATTAAGTAAGTTGGTAATGATATTATAATACTTGTTATATCTTTTGGATGTAACTGATCTAGGTTTGCTATTAATTAACCAATTAATATTTCTCTGCTTGATTTTAGGTTATGTATATTAGTATTAACGTTACAAATTAAGACAAAAAGTTTATTTAGAAATAATATAATAATTAATTAAATATAATGTCTCATACAATGTACAACCATTATTAGTTGCTCTATTATAGTATATTAACCATTATATGGGTATCAAATTTTTAAAATGTTATTTAATAAATAAAGCACTAGTTTTGTATCGTGTTAATTCATCAACTTATAATTATTATTTTCTATGAGAATGATAAATTAATTTTAGTAAATGTATAAATTATTATATTTATTTTTGGTCAAATTAATAAGTTATTATGTAGCTTACAATTCTAACTATTGTATATGGTTGATGAGGGATAAACTAGATTATTAATTCATCAGTCAGAATATAGATAGCTTGTATATTAGTATATTTTAATCACTTGATGAATTAAAACCGTTTTAATATTTTGTTCGCTATTATATATGATTAATTATTAATTTATGGATTGATAAATCAATTATTAATTAACTTTTATAAATTCATTACTTTCCCTTGGTGTGTGATATTATTTCATGTCACATTCGTGACATTCATTTAGATCTTGTAAAGTAGGATACAATATAGTTTTTTTCCCTAGACTAGAGTTTGCTTTTGCTACTCAAGCATCAGTTCAGTTGTGTTGCGATTTAAGGTCTGTATAACTAATTGAAATGTTTTATATATATATATATATATATATATATATATATTATATATTTGGTAGCCCTGGTCAACCTAAGCCCAAATTCAACTACCATGTGCTGAGCGCAATCGGGGTCTAGGAATTGACTTAATTCGATACAAGGCCATACCTTTAAAATTATTTGAAACATAACATACTTGCCCCGATGTCGAAAGGGGTGACAAGGCGCAATGACGCAAAATAACTCATTATATACTTGTGATACTGAGAGGATTAGTCAATAGCAAATATCAGTAACTACAGGCCTAACGAGTGTGTGTGTGGGCATGGGATTATAGCCTGATAGGGGCAGCCACCCCTCCTGGCATAATTAGAGCTTTGTACAGACTGACAATTACTAAAATACTTGATAAATAATGATATGGAATATATTGACTTAGTGGTTTTATCGTTACCGCGATTTTGTAATTGCAGGTGAGTTAAGGGTGTGGTTGGTTGTTCCCTTATCAACCTAGGTTGGAAAAAATGATGAATAAAATTGGACTTCTTTTTTATATTATTTGAGTTATAATTGTGACTATAAGAAATAGTTTAAAGGCTCTGGGAATCTGCGTACTTAGTTTATCTTATGTTATTGATGCATGCTATATTTAATATAGCATGATTTATTTTATGATTAATTGTTTTCGTTATCTTATCCATCGTATTTTTGGGTACGGGTTACACAAAACATAATAATCCATATTATTAGAGTTTTTAAAAAAAATCCGCTGCAAAAGTCACGTTAATTCACTTGGCTTTGTGCAAGCTCATGATGTTTTTGAGAATGGGCTTTTCTTTTTAGCCGAAACGGCGAAACCCATCAAAATAGACCTTATTGGGCTTAAATATTCGATCCAAGCCCAAAAGCCCAAAAGATCATCAAATTTAGGGGTGCTAATCGAGCGAGCAAGCCGAGCTTAACTTGTATTTGAACTCGGCTCGAATAGTTTGAAACTCGTTTGAACTCAACTCGAGATCAAATGAGTTTTGAATATATATGCTCAAATTCGACTCGTATATCTTTTATGTGTTCAAGCTCGACTCGAGCTCAAATACACTTAAAATGTTTAATTTTCTCAAGCTCAAACTTAGCTCATTCGTGAACTCGAAACCGACTCGATTAAAAATAAAAAATACTTCACTTAAAAAATATAATTAATGTTGATTGAACCCACAAGAGGTTATCAACTTGAATACTTAAATCTCACCTCTTTGTTATTATATTATATATATAATATAATATAATATAAAAACTATATTATTTTATCGAAATCGAGTTTGAATTATAACCTACTCGAATTAAATCGAACATGACGATGCTTGCTCAAACTCGACTCAAACTCGAAGCCAACTCGACTTCGAGTTTGAGGCTAAGTTCGAACCCGAGCGTACGGCGGGCTACAACGCTCGCGACTTGCTCCATTAGCAACCCTAAAACTTATTTCCCTCGTCAAATCCTCCACCGCCGCCACCGCCATTGCCGATCGTCGATCTTCGCCGCCGCCGCCTCGCATACGCGCCTTTAGGTCCTTCCTATTCCCCATTGGCCTCTTTTTGGGGTCATTTCTGTGTTTCCTTATTGTGAAAGCTCCATGATTACTGATTGTTGCCTGTTATTCTGTGTATATGGTGAGAGTTGATTCGATTGGTGGGTTTTGAGGCTTGTGGTTATCTGTGCGTTTGTCTTCTTCGGTTTCATGCTGGCGTTGAATATAATGTGATTTGGTGTAGTTATTGCCTAGTCAATTCCTGCTGGCATGGAGTAGCGGTGAAGAGGAGCTTTTTCCTATTTTTGGGTGGAATGAGAGTGGTTAGAGGAGTAGAGGGGAGATAAAAGAGAGAAAGGAGGAGTTATGAATTCATTTATATCTTTATTTCTTGTATACCTTGGTTTTTGCTGAGTATATAAGCTATATAGCTTATATTTTGTATGTTTAACAATAGATAAAATTTCTAAATGTGCAATATATAAGATTTCCAACTTAAGACTAGTCATTTTATTAAAGCTTTTTATTTTTTGAAAAAAGAAAAACTAAATTGGAATTAGATTAGGATATGATTAGTTGTTTTGAAATTATTTAATTGGAAAGAACAATTCTATTAGGAATTTGATTATTATTTTCATTCATAGATTTATTTAACGAATTGGGAGATGTTCAATCAGGAAGCATTATTTGGATATCTTGCTAATTGCCTTTGTGGTGTCAGATTATGTGGTAGGCTCCCTTAAAAAATAAATTTCTTTTATATATGATGATATAGATACTGAATGTCTCGGTACTTCTAGCTGTGGTAGGCATTCTTCGTGTTATTGTTTTGCGGTTTTTCTTTGGTTAGTTTGCCAATTTGTGTGACTGGCAGGGCCTATTTATTTGTGCTACATCAAAGCTATATTAATTGCTTGCCCAAAGTTCATTTGTTTTTCCTTTTGGTGCAGTTAGTAGTTGCAAGTGTGTTTTTGTCTTAAAGCTCAATCTTCAATGGCAACTCGTAAGTATTTCTTCTTGTTATTTGTATCATTTATTTTTGTTTTTGTTTTTTTTGTTTTTTGTTTTTTGTGTGTGTGTGAACTTGTGATTTACATTATTGTCTATTTCACGAGTAACACTTTTTTCAGATTAATGGAAGCTTTTCACTGTTTATATGAGCATAAATTTTTATCTTATGTCAACTTTCCTTCTATTTTGTTTTTCTCATGGCCACATAACGTTCGTTTATCTTGTAGGGCTGCAGTTTGAGAACTCTTGTGAAGTTGGAGTATTTTCTAAGTTGACTAATGCATATTGCTTGGTAGCAATCGGTGGTTCTGAGAATTTCTACAGGTTAGTACATGTATTTCTTTTACCTTGTTTATTTTAGATTATTATGTAAAATGATTGTTTATTTATTCATTTATGTATTTATTTAAGTGCATTTGAAGCGGAGTTGGCTGATGCTATACCTGTTGTCAAGACTTCCATTGGTGGAATCAGAATTATTGGACGATTATGTGCAGGTTAGTTTTCTTCCTTTCATCATATATATTTAAAAAGTACTTTACTATCTTGTCTAATATCTGTATTCATGAGAGAATAGTGCTCATAATTACTTCTGTCTATGGCAGGGAACAAGAATGGCTTACTTGTGCCACATACTACCACAGATCAAGGTTTTAGCTAATTTCTATGCTTTTATCTTTCTCATAGGACAGCTTCATCATGTGTTTTTAACAAATGGTGTCACTCTGGTTATTGCTTGAGTTAAATGAAGTTCTTATTAACAGTGTGTCAAATTTGGGTATGGTTCCATGTAATTGGCCTTACTGGTTATCTTAACTCGTCTAATTTGAATACGATGTCTAGTTCTTCTCATTCACTCAATTGTTCTAGTTTAATGTTGTGTTCGCATTATTTATTGTGTTAGTCATTTTATTCATTTTGTACCAACTGGGCATAAATGCCATGCCATGTGTGGCTTGTGTTAGAGATAGAATTCGATTTAATAGATAAACTCTAATTAAATGAAGATATAGATTATAATAATGTAATATATTATTTTTGTTGTAATTTGATTGGTTGAATCTCCTACTTTTCACTAGAGCATGACTTTTAGTTTCACTTTTATCAATAAGAGTTGATGTATGTTTGTCATATTTTGCCATTTGTTTAATCTACCTCACATGTGTGCTCTTTTTGCCTTGTTGTTTAAATCACTGACTGTGTTTTTATCTTGTTTTTCTTAGAGCTTCAACATTTAAGAAACAGCTTACCTGATCAAGTGATTGTTCAGCGGATTGATGAAAGACTATCAGCTCTGGGCAATTGTATAGCTTGCAATGATCACGTTGCTCTCACACATACGGATCTCGACAAGGTATCAACTTTGAGCTTCTTCATGGAGTAAATGAACTAGTTTGACTATTGTTCTGATTCATTATCATTGAGTGAATAACATAGTTTTGTTAGTGCCTTCTTGCTAACTTGCAGCAGTCTTTTCTGCCCACAACTGGTTTTCTTGTAGCAATTGTTTCTTTGAATTATATGTTTGAGAATATGCCACACATTCCAGATACTAATGGACTTAATTTTTGTTGATTTAGCATGTCTAGTTCACAATTTTCTGCCATTTTGTGGAAATAACCGGTTCTTTCATTGGCTAAAGGAGACAGAAGAGTTGATTGCTGATGTCCTTGGAGTTGAAGTATTCAGACAAACTATTGCTGGCAACATTCTTGTGGGCAGTTATTGTACCTTCTCTAACAGAGGTGGACTGGTAAGAAACTGACGTGGATCATAAATTCAAGTATTCTTTGACTTCTCATTGAGCTTTATTTGTAATGTCTGTGGATGCTGCAGGTTCATCCGCATACCTCGGTCCAAGACCTAGATGAGCTTTCGACACTTCTTCAGGTTCCCCTCGTTGCTGGTACTGTAAACAGAGGCTGTGAAGTTATTGCAGCTGGTATGACTGTTAACGACTGGACAGCATTTTGTGGATCCGACACCACTGCAACCGAGCTCTCTGTAATTGAGAGCGTTTTTAAGCTGCGGGAAGCTCAACCCAGTGCCATAATTGGTGAGATGAGAAAATCCCTAATTGACAGTTACATATAAGATAAGTTGACTTGAGCATGCTTGTCTACAAATGATTTCGTTATTCCCAGCACTCATAATCTATTAGTAAGTGTGATAATTGTAAATTTGCTCATTTGAGTGTAACTGGTATGCAATGCTTTTGGAAGGTTCAAGTGAGAGTCATGTAGACATCAACTTTATTTTGTCATGTAATATTTGTCTTTGGAAGTTATATTATTTTGGAAGTTATATTATACATCCTATGCAAGTAGGGGGGTATGATAACATCCATAAAAGTGATTCACTGTTTAGTTACTTTGAAAATTTTTGAAATAATAAAAAACAAAAAATAAAAATCTTTAACCAAAAAGTAGTCATCACACTGCTAGCTGCCCTCACGGTCCAAAGTGTGAGATATACGTTCTTCCTCCCCATCGATTTTGTTCGAGTCGTGATAGAGCCAAAGGGAGATGAGTGCTTGGGCAAGCGACGAGTTTATAGCGGAAGAATAAGCTAAGATCTATAGGTGGGAGCGTTAAATGAAGGTTGGATAATGGCAGCCAGTGTTCCTGTAATGGCACCTCTGCTGCCACAACTTCAAGCATGCCTATGGTCATTGTGTTTGTAGAAGGGGAGGACGACAGATGTAGAAAGAAAGAGAGATGTTTGGAGAGGAGGACGTAGAAGAGTGGAAGTTTATAGATAAAATTCAGAGCATGAACGTTGAATATATAAAGAACATAAGGTTCTATATATATTGCAAAATTGATTTTTACTTTTTACTATCTAGCTAACCAAAATAGTTGTCATGTTGTCTCTTCTGATCCATCGGATAAAAAAAATAGTTGTCATGTTAGTTGGTAACTATTTCTCTACGCGATGAGAGTCAGGTGTACCTGAATATATGATGATAACGTCGAGAAGATGGTGAGATACGAGTTATCTGAATATATGAAAGTATGCAGTATTTTTTTCTTTTTATATGTTTGATCGTAGAAATAGTTTTAGGCCGAATAACGCGTTAGGACGCGTTGGATTATATTCGGGTGGGTTATTAGTTATAGAGCATGTCATTTGGATGCTGTTGTGTTTGTTTTATTTTATGGAATTTTTCCATATTTTTCTAGATTTTTTTAGAATTTATTACGAACTAGTTATTATTTTGACTCGAGTCGGAATCGAGTCAATACTAAATTACGAGTTTGCCATTGGGAACTCTTCTTCTCCCTCCCGACCCTTCTTCCACCCAAACCCTCGCCGCCACTGTGGTGCGCTGCCGCCGCCGCCGCCGCCGACGCCGTGCTGCCGCCGATCGTCGCCGCCCCGCCCCGTCGTGCCGTCGCCGTGCCGCCACGACCCACCCCGGCCACCGTCTCGCCGCCACGACGCCGGAATCGACCCACGAAACCACCTCGGCCGCCGCCACTTCGGGTCGGATTCCGCCGCCGTCCGGGCCGCTCCGCCGCCGGTGTGACCCTGACGAGCACCCTCTCGCCGTCGCCGACATTTCCCCCACCATCCCGAGCGCCGTCGAGGCCGGCCGGAGCCCCGATCGGAGCACGCCGCCGCCGCCGCCCATTTTCGACGCCGCCGTTGACGGCCATCGCCGCCTCGGCTACCCTGTTTGACACCACCATTGGACCGAGCTCGTCGAGCTGGTGCCGATAGACCCCCTGATTGCCCCGTCCCGAATCATCGCCGGAAAACCGTCGGAATCCGCCGGAAAACCGCCGACACTCGCCGGAAAACCGCCGGAACTGCCGGAAAATTGGATTCGTGGGAAATTCGCCGGATCATCCGCCGAACGCACCCAGTCCAATCTGATCGGACTTCGGACGCCGCTAGGTGCCGAATTCGAGTTTCGAGCCGCGAAACGGAAACCCTAGCCGTCGCCGATTTTCGACGACGCGAGGTATAATTTATTTTAACTTAATTAATTGAAAGTATTGATTATTAGAATTTGCATGCTATGATTGATGAATTGTGCATTGTAATTACTTATATAAATGTGGATTTGATTTAGAATAAAATATGAAATTTGTGGAATTGTGTGGTGTTAAAAAAATAGAAGTTATGAAACTAATTAGGGTTATTAGGTAATGATCATGATCTAATGCAAACTAGCCTAAGTAGACTTGCTAGAATTGATATAGGTTAATGTGTGTTGATTGATGTGTGATTGTGTTGATTGTGCGTGCATGCTATAGGATGTGTGATTCATCATGCGGGCGTTAGTATTTAGTTTGATTGTGTAGGTACGGTGTAGGAGCTCGCCGCCTAGGCGCGTGGACCCGTTTGGAGCTTCTACCAGGTCCGTTTAGGACTCGTTCTCTGATTTACGCTACTCTCTTGTGTATTTGATTTATTATGTGCAGGACGAGTTAAGTGGCGTTTTATCGAATCCCACTTAACTCGGGCCATTTAGCCAACGATTTTCTGGATTAATAACCCTCGAGGATGAGATCCCTCGAGTTTGTTTTCGAACTTCAGATCCAGCTCACGTTGCCTTCGGGCCTATTGTATAAATCCCAACCCAGACCTATATATATGTATAGTTTTCGTGTTTTTGTGAGAGACTGAATGAGGGAAATCCGACTACCGTGCTACGCGAGCGGGCACGTGTGTGTCGACAGTGGGCTCTGGAATGGTGTGCGGGCCGTTTCATTCCCGAGGGATCCTGACAACTCCACCTTTGAGTTCCTCAAACCCGGAGAAGTGTGGAGGTTCACGGGTACTGCATTGCAGCGCATGTCTAGACTTGTGGTTTCAAAGGGTACTGAAGGCGACTGCCTGAGAGTACTCGGCCTTCGTGCTCAAGGCCAGGAGTAATATGGAAGGTGCAGAGGGCGGAAAGGAATGAGATTTGACGCGAGAAGCAATAGAGAAATGGCCGAGGCATGAGAATGTGAAAGATAGGGGGACGCTGTCGACCCGAGGGCGACGGCTCCCGTATGTGCCCTGATGAGAGTTCTTGAGGAAGTATATGGTTTTCATTCAACAGGAGAGTTTGCTCTCCTGTGCCAGATTGATATTAGTTATTTTCCGGGCCGGTAACACTCGTTACTGACGGTTTTTCTATATATATGTAGGTGAGGAATGCGAGCGATGAAAGCTGTCGGGACTGCGGAGGAGCAGCACGGAACCGCGCACACATGTACCTGCCGCGTGTAACGTATAATGACGGTGTGTTATTGCTACGTGAATGATAATTTTGATGTGTTTGTTTAGATAAATTGCTTGTTTTGAAATGAATGGATAAATGTGAATGAGTAGTGAGTTTGGAGTTCAGGCTCGGTTCAATTGAAACGAAGGAGATAATGATGAATGCTACGATAGATTATCATGTTTTACCGTATTTTCATAAAATAGTATATATTTTCTTTTGGTTTCTCATTTATTATTTTATCTTGTCTTTGCTTGCACGTCATGGCATGTATGTAGGACTCCGTTAGAACCCACGCACCCCATCCATGCATTTCATGTTTGCATCTCCATCTTAAAACGCCGAGAGTAGATCCTGGACGGCTTAACCGAACCCAGTAGATTAGCGAATGGTTCGGTCGCCGGTGACATTTCCGGGTCGGTTCACGGGTGAGCCGAAACGGGGTGTTACAGGAACTGCTTAAACTAGTAATTAGTGACAATGTAGACTACTCACTATGGCTAATTATAAATGAAAAATTTTAGCTCCTCCTAGCAACGCCGGACCGTCGATTCCCAGGATGATCAACGGTGGAGACGCACGGCATCGCTCCCGGGTGGAGCTAAATGTGGCTCATTATAAATGGCATGCATACATAGGTAGTAGAAAGCAGAGCATCATTTAAGTAAGATTATTCACCATGACTAATCATAAATGGCATGCATAGTGTTCATATTTAGCATGTTGATTCATCTTGACAAACTTGCTGGTTCACCTAGCGTACCTCAATCAAATGGGCCAAAGTTGAGGAGACTAAAAAGAAAAAAATCATATTATTTGAACGAAGTGAAGAAGTCAATTCATTTTTCTTTTTCTTTTTATTGTACAAAAGAAAGAAAATAAGCACTTAATTACTCCAAAAGTTTCGATTAACCCACCCTAAACCATATTCCTTTGCAAAATCTCTTTTGCTTTAATATAACAAATATATAATTTACCTTGGAAAAAAAAAGCCATTTTTTTTCCTTCCCTTCGTTTTTATCATTTGCAATCGAACCTACTGATCAAGCCCAAGATACGCCACCGTGAGAGGTCGGAAAACATGGCCGGCCTCCGCCTCCACCTCAACCTGCTCCTTCAACAGGTGCACGTACACCACCCAGTCCCCGTGCCCCTGGGAGCTCGGCATCGGCATCACGTACCCAGAATCCCCTCCCCAAGGGAAATGGTACGATCCAGAACTCGAACTCCCCCACCGGACACCACAAACGCCTGCCCCTCCTCCGTCCCGTTGCAGTATATCCTCGCCAACGTCTGCTCCGGCCGCCTCGCTTCCACCCAATCTATAAGCCCCTCGATGTGCTCTTTAGCGTCGGTGGCCATTTGAAGCTGCATGGCCGCAATTTACTCGGCGAGTAGGTTGCCGAAGTAGTTTGGCAGCTCGCCGTCCTTCGCCAGCTTTGTCCGGCCGTCGACCACCACGACCATCTTGTACCACTTCGGGCCGCAGTCATCGGTGCATGACTGGGCCACGAGCTGCCACAGGAAGGCGCTGAAAGCCTCGAGCTTGGTAGGACGGCGGAGGCGCGGGATCGGAGGCAGACAACTTCGTCGGCGGTGACGTAGTAGATGCGGCTGATGGCCTGGTCGACGTCAGTGGGAGGTGGGGGAGGCAGGACATGGGGACGTAGAGTTGGTCGATCATAGCGGTGGAGGAGGGCAGGCGGCGGCGGTTGAGGAGGGAGCGGAGGAAGGAGGGGACTACGTCGAGGGGGACGGAGCGGGCGGTGTCGGCCCATGCAACCATGAACATGTTGGCAGAGTAGGCATCAACGATGCGGTGGTCGAAGGTGCAACCCACCACCACACCGCCGCACCCTAGCTCTGTTACCTGCACCAGTGTTCGCCAAGCATAATCATGAAAGAGAACAATATTCAAGCGGTTATCTTGTATTTTATTTGTTGCAACAAAATCTATAACATATTTCAAATATACTATTGTCAAAGTTCATGCAGTTTACTGGTCAGTAGGAGATGTTGTGGGCTTGTGCAATATAGTGGGTATTAGTTGTCTGAGAGTTGAAAATGCACAAGGAGCTAGAATGGAACATATTCCTACATCTAATTAACATTTACTACATTGAATTTTGTATAAATTTGTTTTATTTTTCATATGTTGACATATAAATATTATTTTAAAATTTTCTCCGATAAAATAATGACAAAATAAGAAATTTAGTGGCAAATTTGCTATTTACAAAAGTCCTATTTTCTTATTGTCAATGAATAAAAATTATTACACCTAGACAGCAAAAACTCCGTATTTCTTCTTTGGGACGAGCTTCCCCTCCACACTGGAATCGAGATTGTGGAGGTCGAGCTGGGAGAGCTCCATGTCACCATAAGCTTCAACAAAATCTTTGCCGCAGTTGTTGCAGAGCAACTCGGGCCCCCATAGGTGTTGGTCACCACCCCCGCAAAAGCATAGTAGGAGATGAGTACTTGGGCAAGTGACGACTTGAGATTCCCAACTATGGAAGAGAAGTCGAGGTCTTTCATGTTTGATTTGGGTTTTTTGTAGCAGAAGAATAGGCTTACATGGATTGGTGGGAGTAATAGATCAAGGTTGGATAATGGCAGCCAGTGTTCTTGTAATGGCAGCACTGCTTGCACAACTTCTCTTTTGTTGACGATCACACAAGCATTACCGATGGCCATTGTGTGTGTAGATGCTGAGAAAGGAGTGAACGATCGACAAAGCTAGAAACAAGGAGAGATGTTTGGAAAGGGCGTAGAAGAGTAGGAAATTTATAGACAAAATTCATAGCATGCACGTACCCAGAATATTGTAATATAGACACGCTGCTCTCGATCTAATATAACACGTTAGAAATAAATTGTTACAAAATTTTTTCTCACTAGCCAACCGGATAGTTGCCACGCATGTAGCTTCTCTTATTTGCATCACTAAAATATTTTCCACTTTTCTCGGTTTGAATGGTTTGTTCAAGGAGCCACATGGATTAGATTACATGACAATTTTTTAGGACCAACCAAAATAAAAGTAGGGAAATGTTGGAAAATGTTTAGTGGAATTCAAATCCACCAACCTTATTATCTAATTATTTTTTAAAAATGTTGCAAAAATTTTCGAAAAAGATTTCATCTAATTTTAGTGGTGTACAAAAAATTTGGTATATATAATTAACACAGGAAGCGATGTCAATGGGAACACAAAGAGTCCTCACCATCCTCGACGTCCCCATAAGCGTCGCTTATTCGCGGCCAAATTTTTTTCAATTAAATAAAACTCTTAGGGACCAGCTTTGACAAAATCACATGTTCAACACATCTACGCATACTGTACAAATGTGTGAACGTATATTTATCTTTTCTTTTCCCCAACGTATAATTATATGTTCAACACAACTATGTACTCGTAAGTGTACTTTTTGTCGAGAATAATCTCACGTCTATAACAAATATAAATTAGAATTTTATTAAATATTATTGAGTTGCTTATATGACTAGATGGTCATTTTAATTAAGGCCCAAATCTTTTTTATTTTTTACCGTATTTTTTCTTATTCAAATAAAATTCCTTGGGAAAAGAACTCATATATGATTTTTAGCTATCCGTGGATGTTCACCAATTCTGGAAATTTAACATCAGCAAAACAAACAATGAAACGTGCCTATTTCTAGCTCTGCTTGCTACAGCCCAACGATAGAGAATCGAGTAGAAGTCAGAAATTATTAAACAAGTGGAGTTTCAGATCATTATTATAACACTACAAGAAAAGAAGAAAACAGGTAATGACCATAAAATAATCAGTAAAAGTTATAAATTTGTCATTACAAAAATTTTCACAAAAACATCTGCAGATTTCTTTCAGATTAGTTATGGCTTTCGTCGTGTTGATGACGATTATATTTGAAGAAGAATCAGAGACGGAAGGAGAGGGGAGACATATAACCATTACTTTAATTCACCGTGTAAAAAAACTTTCCTGTAATGAAGAAAAACACCCATTCTAATCACTTGTAACTTTTTTATTTGAAGTAGACTGGATGCTCACATTTACCCAAAATAAAACTTCTGAGAACAATACCGTCAAAAAACCAAGAAGATGTGAGCATCGAATCAATCAAAAAGGGTGGATGTTCATGCTGATGAACAACTCTGCATGCTAATTACACCAGGTGCCATGAAAAATCGGTTAAATGGAATCACGGATTACTCTAATTCACACAAAGAGTTTAAAGATAGACTACAAAGTCTTCGATGGATTTGCAGTTGAAAGTAAGCTGTCACATACTGAATTTCAAGCTTAGAAAAGATTTTAAAGGCTTTTAATGAAAGAAGGCTCCACTAAGTTTATAGAATAGAAATTTTATTTCCATTGCGTACACTTCCGCAAGGTTTACAACAGAAAAATCTACAAGTAACGTTAGAAAACAAAAGTAACCATATGTTCCCTAAAAAACCAAGTAAATATTTACAATCGGAAAGGCAGAGTTACATGTTCAGTTTGCCGGTAACTTTAATAAATTTTTAAGCTTGAACATGGAGCTAAAGAATGTCAAAATCACTTACTACCTGCTTTAGAAGCAAGAGGGGCCTTGTTTATTGGAAATTTGTTTACTAATCCAAGTACCTCTACGTCCTGTCTTTTATCTTAGCACTTATGTCAGGAAGTGTAGAAGGTATCAGTTCCAACATGGTTCGAGCTAACACCAAGTAATTATGTGCCTCCACTTCTGACTTGAGGGCCGCAAGTGTGGGAATATCAAATATCAGGAAAGCATTTCTGGAAGGAAGATATACCTGAAACGTGCATCAAATGGAAGAACGCCACAATTACGTGAACCAAGGAAGCTTTGCTGACGCTGAGATATACATTGTTCAACAAACACGGCTTGTTGAGAAGGCAGGAACTGAGAAATCCACACGGCCAGACTAGCATCATCTACGAAGCTTCTTGCAAAGCAGTGAAGAATTTTAGGCACCAGTAGCTTCCCCTTACTACTTACACCAACAGAAGCCCGAATGAAGTCCCTTTGTGCTTCCTGAAGTTCCTCTCGAATATTTGCTGCAGTATAGATCCTAACCTGAAAATTTATGCTTCAGTATGCATGTAATAATTAGTCTACTACATGTTGTAGCTTTAAACGAATAGGAAATGATAAAAGCATTTACACAGTAACGATGACAAAAGAAGTACGTTAGGGCTCACTGTGACTTTGTAATATTCAAAATCTGCAAGGTTGCAATATTATTGCAAGCTATGAAGCATTTTATTATTAAGATGTGATATGAAACAACTAAAAATTCAATAAAACAAAAATTATCTGTTGGGAAAGAGTAAGACTTATTATCAAAATGTCAATCAGCTTACCATTCACCAGTCTTCTGAAAAAGAAAATAAGCTCCAAATCAGAAATCAAGGACAAATCCAAGGATCATACAAGGCTTAATTCAATGGAAAAAATTAAGCCAAAAAATTTATAGAAGAAGACATCAATCAATTATGAAAGCAACACCAATTCATAGTTTTAAACGTTAACTCAGGAAATAGAAAATTTAGTCATCTCATGGGAAGAAAAACACCTTCAAGAGTAGAAATTATATTGGGCATAAGTGATCTATGGATATTAACTAACAGAAAACAAATTTAAGGCTAACTGCAATCTGCTTAGGATGTAGCCCAACTTTCACACAAACGATTATGAAGAAATGAGCAAGAACAATTACCGCAGGAGAGGAGTACATCCCCAAACTTAGGGCAAATAATACTAGCGGCTCAAAAGCATCAACTGCAAACATTTTTTGCTCTTCTGATAGCTTCAGTTTGTGTAGGGCAAGAAGCAAAGCCTAATTTGGAAAGGCACAGACATTAACTATATTCACATATTGGTATTAGAAACTGCAACAAGTTGTCTATTACGTTTTGCAATTAGTAAAATATGAAAAGAAAGGAACATTAAATTTAAAAAAAAATTGCCTAGCAATCTTGAAATATCAAAAGTTCTGTATGACATACAGTTTGAGGTCTATGAGGCGGTGGTTTCATTTTTAAGATCGCATACTCAATAGTGACAGCATTTAATGAATGACCCCCAACTGTATATGCAGCCTGAATTGCAAGGAAAAGAAACATCATCAAGAGGTTATGGATTACATTATTCATAGTATAATTTTTCTGAAAACAAAAAAGGCAACAGGAAAGAACCACGACAAAGTGGCTAAAAGGCTGCAAACAAAGAAACCTTTTGCATTAATGAGAAGAGTTTTAGATCACTTCTGGGAACTCCATATGCCAAGTAAGCCTGTCAAACATGATTCATTTATTCCAAAATATTCCAACGGTTCCTTTTAAAACAAGAAACATGATTTCAGAGTTTTTTACACGTACATGCATAATGAGAGCATTGTACAAGTTAATCCAGAATGCCAGCTTCTCATCACTTCTCAAAAGTGTGGGATTGACTTTCGCCAACTGCTCAACCAGAAATCTGTTCAAAAAATAAATAAATAAAATATAATAATAAGAATAATAAACCATTACACTTTCATGAACGAAGATCACTGGTAATACTAGTTTTTGTCCAATTGCACATTTTGATAAGTACTACTTTGGACACTTTCATCTCCTCAAGCATCACATTAAATGACTGTTTAAGTAAATATTAAGTGGTTTTCTTTCCTAATAGCTTGAACTTTGGGGATGAGTGGTTACGCCACCTAAAATTTACCTAGTACCATAGCCCAAGGGCAGTTGTCAAATCCCATGGGCAATATATGCCGAGAAAATATTAATTTGCCCACTAAACTAATAGAGAACATGACAAAACTACAAAGAGATAATACCTAAACTTCCGAAGTGCACCTGCAGCAAACTCAAGTTCCTTCTTTCCCACGGACATCCAGGAAACCTCATTTGCATTACCATAGTTGCCAATGTCTGCCCAACTTAATTTTTCGCGAACCCGATAAGGATCAAAGATATGTTCTGCTGCTAGGACTTCACTACCGCATTTCAAGTCAACCTGCGGGCTAGGTACCCAAGATGCACCAGCTGAGGTTTCTGATGACGACCATAAAGATGAACGTGAAAGATGACCACAAGGAGAGGCTAAGCTACTCAAATTCTCTGATATAGATGACTTGGATGATGCAATTGATGTATCCGCAAGGGATATAAATATGTTTTTCATACATCGCACCATCTCTTCTGACAGTAAATTAGGGTGATTATAAAATTCAGTCAACACGATATCTTTGAGAGGCTTAATAAGTGATTCTGGCTGAAGAAGTTCAATAGATGTCCCTTTCTGTTGAATGGGAAATGAGCTATGTCAGACCATGGACAATCAAACATTATAAAGAATGAAAGCTACAAAATCAAGAGCGAAAAGACATCTAAAAAGAAAGATTTTTTAATCAAGAAATAACAATTAGCATCCACTCTAGGGCATTATATTGAGCCTCACTTAAGAGATTCCACCATTTGGAAACAATTTGAATGGAGGAGGGAACCTCTAGAAAGAAGCCCAACTTTTGAACCCACTCAGAATCAGAACGTCATTGGATATATTTTCATAGTTCACAAAATGCTCCCTTTCAGGAAGACATTTTAATTGCAGTCTTTTACACAGTTGGGTTAGAATGATTAAATTCACTTGAAAATCAGTGGTCATATATTTAGAGGGAATCCACAAGTGCATCTTAGATAGTGGAACCCCTAAGTGGGGCCTAAAGCTGCTCAAGAGGATATATGTCTGCGAAATAAAGGAAAAGCATGCCATATACATGGATGCAAAGAGGATAAAAATGAGAACGCCATAATAACAAAGGATTACATTCTTGAAAAAATGAGGAACCTGCAAGGTGGAGCATTTGTTTGAGACTCCGGAATTATGACTTTTGGATGAATCTTCTTCCCCCTATAAGAATATCAAAGAGTACTTCAAAATAACTCTCCAAATCATCATACACAAGAAACAGAACTATATGAAAAAAAAAAGAAAAAGAAGTCCAAATATACTCTTTTCCTAAGAGCTTAAGATTTTGAAATAAATATTCAGTAGAATGTCAGTTTCCAGGAGCATAATGCTTCCCCACTCGAATGCTACCATGTACACTGCATGGGTAATTCTGGGGCTCACACGCACAGTGGCATGCTATATTGCACTTCGTGTTACTTAAAAATGACAAAACTATTGTCTCAAATGAATGAAGTAAACCTTGCTATGGAAATAGAAACATATTGATGGAAGTCGAGAAAAACAAGAAGCCTCTGCCTACCAAGCTTAATTCACATTCTGATGAGCATGAATAAATCAACTGAGAAGGCTGCTGTTTCAAACGATACTCTGCAAGTCTCCGTTCATTTCTTTCCTGACTAATCTGATATTGCAACGAAACCATCTGCTGTTCAAGACTTGATATTGCAGCCTCCAAGGTAGTGATATTGGACAGTAGCTCCTGAGCCTGTTCAGATTGAATATGTGATCCTTTGGGTGACAAGAAAAAAAAAATTAACTACTCCAAGTAGACAGAAATTACAATAGTAGCACCTCAAACATTAATCAGTATTTTGTTTTATGAAAATGCAAATCAGTATTTTGCTTTAAATATCTTCAATGGTTATAAACTATAATGCTCGTGTTTAGACATCCATCTACACGTAATGTAAAAAAAATTTAACACAAAATGTCACTGAATGTTTTGTGTAAAACAAAATAAAAACAAATGTTAACAAGTACCTGATTTGGAAGAGACAAATAGTCAGAAGGTGATGCTAGAGAATTTTCTGCAGCTTTTTCAAGTATTGTATGCAACTCTGTTTCCTCATGTAACCGTTGTCTCAAACTAAACACCTTGAACATGTGCATTACAAAGGGAAATAAGACTATTAAAGAAGAGGCCATTAATTAAAGCTGAGTTTGTAGAGAAAGAATAAGTAAAATCTCAATTTCAAACAAGGTAAGAACCGGCAAGTGGCATTAACTGTGATCAAATAACGCTTTACGATTTCACATTTTGAGTGCTTAGTTGAATTTGTGACACAGCTAAAGCTCCATAATGAAAGTTAATTGCATAGACCACATAGCTTACATCTTGTTCAAGCTGCATTTTGTAGGGACTTATGTCACCTCTGCCACATACATTTGAGCTTTTGACTTCCTTAGAAAACTTGATCACCTGGTCAATTTAAACAATCAAGTGAGATTGCAATGAAACGCGATAATCACAAGACTGACTTGGATGTTAAAAAGTGCTGAACTAATAACAACAGCATATTGCTTGTGGTTGACCCAAGGGACAAGCTAATTCAGATGATGGTTTTTGGTGGTGATGAAGATGATTGAAAAGACCCACCTCAGACTTTGCAGAATAATCGCTTCCAGGCGTGCTCCCAACATCCACATTGTCGTTAATGCCGTTGAACATCTTGGATGTGTACAAGCATTTCGAAGAAGAGACTCTCCTAATAATAATGAATGAATTACAACAAGAAAAAAAGCGGTATAATGATATTATTCTCAAATCCCTCATATACAACCGACTTCGATTCAAAAAATGGTAACCTTAAACAAAAAATGTAGCTCAAGTGAGACTATTTATACGAAACAATGGGATCGCCAAAACTTACAAGTCAATACCGGACTGCACGGAAACTGCAATGCCTATCATTTGCACGGAGTTAGCTGAAGCCAATTGCCGTACAACTTCTACAAGCTCCTAATAACGTTTCGTTCAAGCCAGTCTGAAAGATAGCTATTGCCGGCGATCAACATAAACCAATCAACCAATATTCTATTAGTCACAAAGCTTCCACCATCAACTACAGTTGAGCATGTACTGAAACAATGAACAAGCATAGAGCCTCATCAGTCACAGACAAAGCGGAACAGCAACGGTCATTTTCAAATCCCAACCCGAACCACCCTTCTAATATTCAATCTTTTCGTCTCTAGTCCAACCTGCAAATTCAACTCTTCTTTAAAACAAAAAGGCTCGACAAAAAAGGTGGAGTTTTGGAAAGTTCACGGGATCTTTGAATCTTAGCAAATATGCCCTTTCAACTTCGCCTAAAGCTGAGAAAATGCAAAGGCCCGAGAATCCACCAAAACAGCCACGGTCGACAGGAAGGGTCCAGATGAACTTTCAAAATCCACTCGAAAATACGTGTGATTACCGATCAAAAAATGCAAATGTCAGATTCTTTGGAAATAGAAGAACATTTTTAAAAAAAAAACACACAATTTACATGGTCGAAGAGCTTGGAAAGTAAAATTTTGAAACAGAACAATTTTGAAGCTTCAACATACTAAAAAGCTTGAGGCCTCAGTTAGTCGCCGTTTTTAGTGTCATCATTTCAACATCTCCTGCTCAGTGAAATGGTAGGCTAGATAGAGCTTGAAGCTAAAAGCTGGGAAATTTGAAAACGAAAACGATTGATACAAAAGCCAACGCCAAAAATAAACGATTTTTCAAGTAAACATCAACATTGGCAACTTGTTAAAAACCGGATTAGCGACATCAACCTACAAACCACAAATTTAAACTCTCGATCATCCCCCATTCCCACAAAAACAGCCAAACAATTACCAGACTTATCAGAATCACCAAACTATCGCAACAAAACAAAGCAAACGCCGCTTCTCGATACGATTCAGAGCGGCAAATCTAGAATCGACTCCGCAATCAACAAACAACCATTCCGAAAGCAACGTACCTCCCCGAGCCACCCCGTGCTCGGACTCCGCCCAACCGGAGCTCGGTCGACAGAGCAATGACGCACAGACGGCTCGACCTCCGATCGAGCTCAACGCGATCCCCCTCCCTGATCACTATTAGCCAACAAGATTCAAACTCAAGAGCAGGAACAAAGGGAAGATACCACGTCCGCCTTCTACGCCGGCGTAGGCCAATCGGACGCCACCGATAAACCGCCGGCGGCACTCGGCGCGAAGTTTCCGGAGGTTGTGGATTCACGCAAGAATCGTGGATTTTAAATTTAGAGGGATGACAGCCAGATGGACGCGCTAGCCGGTAACTACTAAGTGTGTTTAGTAAACACTTTTATAAATTGATTATCATCAATCAAAGTAAAAGTTAGAAATATATGCATAATAATACTTAAATTAACTTGTGTTTGATTCATTCTTAGCAATATTATATTATGTAATGTAATTTATTACTGGTTTAATTGCAACAGAGAAAAAAAATTTCTTATAAAAGTGGAGTAAGCTTAGGAAGTATAAATTGGCAGGGGTTGGACCTATTAATATAAGAGATATTAAACAGGAAGTGAATAAAACAAACGTAAACATATATTTTTAAAAATAAAAAAATAAAATGGCATAATAAATATTAAATGAGAGTTCATTTAAAATTATAAAAATATTATTGTTTTAACGCGACTTTAAAAATTTTTAATTTTTCTACTTTGTTTCCGTCGAAAAATTATAAAATTTTAATTTAAATCACAAAAGATAATTTTTAAAATTCTAAAATATGAGTTATATTTTTTATTGTCAATAAAGGTAAAAAATCCGACATAATTGTCAAATATACAAATTCAAAAATTAATAAAATAATTTTTAAATAACTTTGTATAAACAACAACTGAATATCAGTATAAGTAATATATAAATCTATCTAATCGTCTAGAGTGATCTAATATGCTATTATGACTTGGACAAAATAATCTTTGTTATCTATTTTTTTTATAATTTAAGAACTCATATTAAATATTACCAATACAAACACAAATATTTTTAATATATATATATATATATATAATTTTTTAATCGGGTTTTGAACAATAATCGCCAGCTTTAGTCGACCGACGGCGGGAAAGACAAAACGCAGCCGACAGCTAGAAGCCCACTTCGGGGCAGGGATTTATAAAAATGGCCCCGCGTCGTTTTCTGAATGGCTCTTAGCTCCCCGCGGAGGATCCCGATTTAGATTTAGGCCCCTCTGAGTCTCGAAATTGGAGCCTTGATATGGCGGTGAGTGGGTAGGTTCGAAATTTGAAACGCGGGTGGGGCCGGGATTGGGTGTGGTGTACCCGGTTCGATTTAATGCACTTGACCCGGCCGGCCCGACTGCATGCAGACCGGTGTAATAAACACATTGTAATTAATAATGGATTCGAAAATACGCTTTCTTGTGCGCACAGTTGCTAACCCAACTTCCCACTTTAAATATTCACTTTAATGTTCCATCTCCGTCCATTTTAGTCGTGTTACTGCAACAATTAGTGTGATTAATACGACCGGCAAAATGTCGGTGGCCCGAAATTCGAAATTTAATAAACATTGTCGGTGGCCCACGACAAAGTGTGTATACAAGATATGTGATGTATGCGTTAGTGGGAAGGAAGGCAATGGTGTATTATATGGTCTATTATGTCCAGCGTCCCCCATGGGAACGTTAATCGTGAATTCGGAAAGTCAGATCTGTCGTAAATGTGTTACTAGACACAGTGTCTAGTACGTGTTTGTGTACAATTTACATGCCATGGGGACTTTGTTTCGGTAGATACGGAGTTATAAGCATTCAAGTCTCGATTCATGAATGATGGAGTAGTGAAGAGTGTGGAAATGCAAGGAATGGTGTTTGGTGGGAGCTTCATGACGAGTGGGTGAGCCCGAGACATCTGGCTCTTTACCACATTTTTTATTCTTTTTAATAATCATGTATGGTCTAGACATCGTATAATAAGTTGTGTCCTCCGTCTAATAAAATGTTTTTTTCCCATCTCTAGATGAGGTGCTTTTGTACTAAATCAATGATCGATTGCCGAGTGGTGACGGCTGTCTTGTAAAATGTCCATCATGTGATTGCGCGCGAGACCAGACCTGGCAAAGCAAGAAGGAGCAACGACGGCCACTGAATTCACCGGATTATAACTATAAACATTCTTATCAGGGATAAGCTTGCAACGAAGTAACTTATATTTTAAAGTCTGAGGCAATAAACTCTGACACAAGTCCTTATCTAGTACATAATGCAAAATATTTATTTTTTGTGTTACCTGCATGTAGAGCCCTTTAATTTGCTATTTGTGAATAATTCTCGAGTTTGCTACTTGCGGATTGTTTGAACAAAACATAAGAAAGGTGAAACGAGGAGGAGACCTGACGCCGGTGTGTGCCGGGATGCTGGGTGCCTGAGCTATATTGGTGAAGGAGATGATTTTTTAAGATAAGGAGTTATGAATCAACCTTATTGATAAAAAGATAAAATGGAAAAATATAAATTTTTATAATTGTTTTGATATTTTCCAAAATTACTTATCTAAGTGAATTGTTTGGTATTTTCTATCCATGATAATTTTTCGTATCTTTCTATTTTATCATTATCCTTATTTGTTATTATTTTATCATATTTTGTTTTGTTGTGCAGATTAGTTCAGTCCTATATCCCCAACATGTATAATGCCCTTGAGTTTTTAGTTTTTTTTGCTCTCTATAAATTTTAAATTTTATAATATTAAACAACTCGTAATTTACTAATAAGATCCTCAATCAAAAAATGGTACGACGAGTAGAATTCGATCACAAACACTCAGTCAGTGGCTTGGGTAGTTGTTCGGACCTTTAGACAGTTGTCCAGACCATCGGACCATTGCATCCACCCTTATGGCTATATAGGGGTGCTAATTGAACGAGCGAGTCTAATCTTAACATGTGTTCAAACTCAGCTCAAATAGTTTGAAACTCGTTCAAACTCGACTCAAGATCGAACATGTTTTGAACATATATGTTCGAGTTTGACTCAAAAATCATTTAAGTGTTCGAGCTTGACTCGTACTTAAATAGACTTAAACTGTTTAATTTTTCCAAATTCGATTAAAAGTCAAAAGTCTTTTAAAATGTGGATTAAATCCATAACTTTAAGGTCATCAATTTGAATACTTATTATCTCAACTATCTCGATTTCTTTGTTATTATAAATAATATAATATAAAAAAACTATATTATTATATTATTTATCGAGTTCAGGAGTTCGAGTTATAAGTCAAGTCAAGTTGAACACAACTTAATTCAAGCTGGCTCATACAATTCGAGTTCGAACTCGAATCGAGTTCGCACTCAAATTTAATTCGGGCTCAAACATTTAAATATTAAATTTTAAATTAAATTTAACCAGTGTGGCAGAAATCGGCCGATTTCGTGCGGAATCGGCCGATTTAAATCGGAATCGGTTTTTTTAGGAAATTACCAAAATACCCTAGGTATGATTTTTATTAAATTATTTAAGCATGGGTAAAATGGTAATTTGGATTTTAAAAACCTAAAATCAAACCCGCTCCCCCGACACCGCCGCCGCTCGTCCGCCCGCCGCCGCCCGATTTCCGCCTCCGCCGTGCGGCCCCGACTCCGCGCTCGCCGCCGACCGGGCCGCCGACCTCGCCGCCGACCTCGCAACGTCGCCGCCCACCCGTGGCCGGACCGAATCGAGCCGACTCCGCCGCCGGCTCCGGGCCGCCGACGGTTCGTCCGGCTGGGCTGCCGACATCCTCCGACATCGCCGCCGCGAGACTCGCCGCCGACCGGGCCGCCGGTGGCGGCCGGGGGTAAAAATCGTACGGTGGCATTCTTGTAATTAAAAGTTGACTCGAGTCTAACTCGAGTCAAAAATAATAATTAATTCGAAATAATTTAAAAAAATCTTAAAAAATATTTAAAAATATCAAAAACTATAATACACAGAATAATATCAAAATAACATCAATACTTAATTTTAATATATTTATATTATAAATTGTCAAATTATTATATATAACTGATTAAATTAATTTGGACCGATTCAACTGAACCGATTCCTGGCCGATTCAGACCGATTCCGATTCTGATTCCGATTCCGATTCACTGGAAAACCGATTCCGATTCCGATTCCGATTCCGATTTATGCAACCATGAATTTAACTACACCAAACACTAAATTCTCGCTAGGTAACACACTCAATTGACAACCCAATGTCGCTAAGCGACCCAACCCCAAAATCAATACATACGGAACGGCGCCAGGTTCTCCGGCGACGGCGATGGCGGGGACGGTGGAAGGAGGAGCATGGGTGAGGAGCTGCCGGATCTTCATCGGAGGCTTGGGCGAGGCCGTGACGGAGTCCGACCTCGAGCGGACCTTCTCGTCGCTGGGCGAAGCGAAGGGCTTCGAGGTGGTGCGCACCAAAGGCCGCACCTTTGCCTACCTGAATTTCCTTCCTTTCTCCAACAAGTCCATGGGCAAGCTCTTTAGCATGGTCAGATTGTTTCTTCCTCCCTTATTTTCTCTTCTGAATGATCTATTTTTCCCGTATAGTGGATGCATGTGGAAAGATGGACGTTTGAAGATTTAGAAAGCCAAGGAACATTATCTTGTCGGCTGGAAACGTCTAAGAAAGGATCTTCGGAGCAAATGCAGCTTCACTTATACTTTCCCAAGTTGAGGAAGGTAAATTGTTTGTAACCATCGTCGGGCAGAGTTACTATGTTATTGTGAGATGAGCGTGGATAGGTGTTTTATATGCCTCCGCATTGCCCCAGACCCCAAGAAGGTTGGCGTCAGGAAGGGCATATGGCGGCAAAAAATTTTGTCATTTGTAATCACGCGGATTCCTTATTAGGGTCAGACATACTTTGGGTACCAAGTGGAAGAAGGCGACGAAAACAAAGTGCTTTTGAACTTTTTAATTCTCATGATTTTAGTTTTTAGTTGCTTACGTCTATTTTTCCTCTAAACAATATAGATGAATAAGTAGGTTTATTTCACTTCTTTTGAAGGATTTTTGTAGGATATTACTTTATATCATGTTTGGTCAGTTTATCTAATTTTACGATGTATTTTATTTTCTTGTTTGGGATGATGGGAGATTGAGTATCCGTGGAGCATGCATGTATTAGAATAATTATTGTGATTCTCTAATTTTTCAGAGATGGATCTCTCATGAAAAATTTCCTTTAACATTTTTATTGTAACTCAAGTACTTTATGAATTATTACTTTTATTTTAAGCTTCAACAGTATTTTTGTTATCTGAAGCCACCTTTCATAAAATTGGCTTATAATTCTTGCAATGCTGGTGAAAGGAGTCCCATTTAGTGGAACAGGCAAGCATAAATACAGTTTTCAGAGCATTGATGATCCTTCTACCTTGCCAGTTGATTGTTGTGATTGTGAGGAACATTCTGAATCTGTGCGTAGGGTAGGAAGAAGTAATAGTCCCTTGAATAATGCTGAAAATAGTGTGATAAATGAGGAAGAACTGACTCTTATGGATTCTGTGGTGAACAAGCTTTTTGGAAGAGAAGAATTTACTAAACTTAAAAATGATTTGGACATAAAGAAGTACAGTTATATGGATGAGGTTGATAATAATTTGTTGAACGGAAGTGGATCAATCAATGGATGATGATCTTTGTAATCAGCATCATTACTGCAGGGGAATCGTGAATTTCTGTAGAACATGAAGCCGTTTGTTGATGGTTGTTGGCAGTTTCTTGCGGTAAATTAGCATCAGTATATGTATCTTTAGGTGTTCCTCAACATTGATTTATCACAGGAAAGTGTTTAGGTCCAACACTCTTTGGTCTTTCTAGTTTGCATTAATTGAGATAGTGTTTCTAGGTTTGTAACTGTATGTTGGAAATTACTGTTAGTTTCTTTTTACTAGAGAGCATCCTAATCCAAATTTTCTTGTCAAAAAACTTTTTTTTTGGTGTAACAAAGCAATCCACTGTCTACCTTATACTTCAAGTTTTACTTTGTTACCACATCAGCCACTCGATATGAACTGTATAGCTAGCTTTTCTCTGATACTTGCTCCCGACCATTGCAGCCTCGACCGGACGAAAGCTTAGAAGTGAGAAATAAGCCTGCCAGGAAGAAACCCATGGTCCAGCTGATGAGTGATCATGCAAATGTAACTAAATATTGGAAAGATTGCTTGCACAAGCCAGGTTCTGCATAGAGATTATGTGGTAACTAAACTTGAGCAGAGTGGAACTTCTCGAAGTCATGCAGCCAAGTCGACAATTTTGTCGGTGATCAAAGTGAGGATAAATTAAAACTGTTAGTGATATTCCCTCCCATGAGAAACGTTCAATCACATGGAAAGTCATGAATATATGAAGATAATCCAAGAGGTACGAAAAATTCGATGAGAATTTATAGAATACGAGAAGAGACTTATTGGTGAGGATTTCATTACTCAAGAAGTAGTGTTTGGAGTTGGCTCTTCATTTCTAAGAGGTGTTTCATATCTCTAATTTATAAATATGTGATTAGACATATGTATTGGGTGTGTTTTTCCTTTGAGGAAGTTCCATGGAGTGTTCTCCTTTAAGAAGAGACTTATGAGGTTGTAGATTTAGACAGGACAGGGTCACCATTGGTAGTGCATGTGGGGAAAGGAAGAAAAATTGTTCATTGTGAGGGGAAGATATAACTTCGGGTTCTTCAATAAGATCAACCGTGGTTAATTTCTTTTCTTTCTCTGCCTTTTGTCTATGGTTTGTAATTGGAAAGAGTATTATTCATTAAGGTGGAGTTTTCATATTTGGGTAGAGTTTTTACTTTTATTAGGGTAAAGTTTTTTATACTTGGGTAGAAATTTCTACATGTATTATGTAGAGTTTTCACGTATATTGGAGAGTTGTTTTACTCATTTAAGTAGTAGTTTTACTTATTTCATGTATTTGGTTGTAGTTTTCTTTCAATTGAAAAATTTCCACCTTAAATTTGTGTGTAATTTATTTTTTATCCTTTTAGTTTGCATTGTCAAAACACATAATATGGAGTTTAGAAATTTTGTGTATTAAAATCCCAACAAAAGCCAAGTGCCTATCAGCCTATGAGGCGTACCCTTTGGGTACAGAAGTCCTCATTGAAAGATCTTGTTGGCTTGTTGGTAATTCTGGAAACAGTTCATTCAGCATCTTGGATATACGTCCTTGAACTGTATCTGTCAACCATTGAAAATCTGAAAAGAGAAATAGTTCAGTAGGTTTCTCAATTAAAACTACTCAGGGAGAGAATCTAAAGCCAGCAGTTGACTTTTCTATTGAAACAACAATGATGGTACATGAAGGTAGCCGGAAGGTAAGAAAACTCTTGAGATAATTATGGCGTAGAAGTTGTTATTTTAGAAACCAAGACTCAAGAATTGCAAGAAGTACACAGCAAGCAAAATAATGCCATTAAGGAAGTTGCTATTGATGAGAAATTTGCACATTCATGAAAAGTGCTGCTTTAGAGAGGAGTGGGTGTAGTAGAAGGCGGCTCTTGCTGGATCAAGTTAGAAGAGAACAGTTGAGGGCGCTCAAAAAGCTTCCAAAAACATGTCGGAAGTGAACAATCACATGGAACTCTCTGGGTTTTTTGGTAGGTATGAATATGTGCTGAGGGAGACATTTCTGCTGGTTCCAATCCCAAATCAAAGTAAGATCACCAATGTGCTAATTTACTTGCTCTTTTAAAAGCAGAATAATTTGCAGCTTTGTAACGCCTTTGAGTTTCACATTATACCTGCAAATATATGGCACTTGTATGATGCGGGCGGAGTGTGGCATACCAAAACTTTAACTTAAATATTGCTTTGTGAAAAAGTTGGTCTTTGGCATCGTGAATCATGAAAAGAGAGCTCAATGTGTGCATTTCTTGTTCTAGCATTTTTTGGGCTTATTCAATTTTTCACTTTGGATGCCAGAATCATTTGATATGAGGGCGGTGATTAACGATTGTATTTGCACCACGTTGACACTCGCTGTTTTATTTTTTACCTCATTTTTTTTAATTGGAACTTGTAATGAGCTTTTGAGGGGAGATCACAGAGCTTACGGAGTGGTCTCATAATATTTATCCTTGTATTAGTGATTTTTCAGAAGAGATCATGGAAGCATGCTATTGAAACTTCTTATTTATTGAACCGAAGTAATGTATGCCCTAAGTGGGTTGCCAAATTTTATTCTTTGGATATTATTGTTTAAACATGATCACTTGATAACAATTAAGAAGGTGGAGGGATACCAAAATATTGGGTATGTTATTGGTTTGTGACTCCACTTAGCAATATATCATCCTTTAATAAATTCATTTTACCGAATTCTATGCTCTAGCGGCCTTGCATGATCCCCATTGCATTGTTTAAGTTCATGCGGGATCCAGGTGATGCATTCATAATTTGATATGATCCAAAACCAAGATTGTAATGCCCGATAATGGGCACCAACTTGCATAATTAATTTATGAGTTTGTTCATTTCACTTATTTTAACTTGACTCCTTACCAAAACATGCGAAAAAATTATTACTCTTCTCGGTTTAACTTGTATGAATTTGTACAATTATAGTAATCAAAATCATTAACTTTTTTTATATTTGCTAAAAAATTATCATATAACCACACGTCTCTCAGCTCTTACGGTAATGTACCCTAATTTTACTCATTCCATGTGATTAGATTAGTGATGATTACTTAGTTGGGCAAGGTTCTTTTACTCATCTTTGGTTTGATATTCTCTTTTTAATCAGATAACCTTACTCATAATTGCTTTGAACATTAGTCACAAAGCTAGATAAGCCAAGGTGAGCTATGTCAAGGACCCACACAATGTGCAATATAGATTTGAAATTTTGTTAACAATATGTATTAGTAACATGGAAATTTAAATTATAAAAAATTATTACTATATGATAAATTATTATTTTAGATAAAAATAATTATTATTTAATTTCAACAACAAATATCTATTTTTATTATACTTAAATCAACCACGACCGGAAAAACTTGGCTAAGTTATGTCCTCTCTCTCTTTCTCTCTCTCACATATATATATATATATATATATATATATATATATATATATTTATTTATTTTGGTACAGGGTGATAAATTGTACTTAGAAATAAATGATGTGTCACCTAACAAATGGAGCAAAAATAAATTTTTTCCATGTAATAACGTGGCCAGGCAGGCATGGAAATTGCGGTTAGGAGACATGAAAACAAAAATAAAAGCATGCATGGGATTTGCATTCTTACAAGAGGGTGACAGCGGTTATGTCCTCCAAAGAGTTGAGGCCAGCGCCATTTCTCCTTCTTCATCCCTTCTCCGCCCCTCCTTTCCCATTCCACGAAATTTCTGTCTTCCCTTCTTTCCCGCAAGCCTTTGGAATCAACTCTCCCTTCCCACCACCTTTTTTACCCTTCCATACTCTTCAGACCAATACCTTCCTGCCTTGACCTCTCCATGCACGACGTATTCATTTGTTACCTCTGCATGAATCTTCTGCGGTTCTCTTGATCACGTCTGTGGTCTCCAATATTTGGTTATCCGAGAGTGGTAAACTTTATTTTCATGTCCTAAGCCTTGATCTTCAATGAAAATTGGTTTTTTATCCAATGTTGTTAATACTTAATAGAACTCAGTAAATGCTCTTGAATTGCCGGTCTGGAGCCCGCGAGTAGGGCTAGCATTAGAAAGGATATCCGACCATCAAAATTCTGTGGTTTGCAATAGTTTAGGATTCATGTCTCCTACAGTTTTTTGGGTATTAGGCGGAAGGAGTAGTTGTAGATGCTTAATAAGCTTGCTGTGTTGATGGGTTGGAGGAATTCTCATTCACAGGCCTCCTGTTGGTTTTAAAGCCAATTTTATGAGAACCTGACCATGTCAACACGCAATCATGATTAATTGATGCCTCTTATTTGCTTTGGAAAAGATAAAAGTAATAAATTGTAACGGCTTAATTAATTTCACGCCTAACACACGACAACGGTTGCCGTGTCAAATTTATGTTTTAGGTGACTTCAATTAGTATATTGTGAGTTGCCACGCACATCTCTTGTTTCTTGTTTCTTTTTCTTGAGTTGACATATTGTTAATCGGTCATACGGAGATTTTCCAAGATAAAGCTTTTTGTTGTTTACAGAAAAGCGGAACTATCGTATGGAATGGATTTGTTGCTTCTCTTGAGGGATCAATGGACGACGTTGGCAACGAGGCAAGGAAGGTGGCTGTTCAATCTCATGTTGGAGTGAGTTCGTGGATGTCTTATTGACAAATGTATATTATGGTAGCCCAAATCCTTGCCATTTTGTTCTTCCATTGTAATTGTTAAATTGTTCACTTGATATGGTTCAGATGGGATCTCTGGATGTGAACTCAGAACATGAGCTGTTTGAAGATGAGAGCCTTGTTAGCCCTGATGCAATTTCTAGAAAATCACATGGTCTGCAGATAAGCCAGAATAGTTCCTTTTCAATTGATAACCCCCCATGGGCCAATCAGAGGATGGTCACCAGGTTCTATCAACAGCATTAGAATTGTAATTTTCTCCACCAAGATAAACTTGCTTCTGCCTTTTGGGCCTCTGGCAATTCTGGTCCATTTTTTGAGTGGGAACCAAGTGAGTTTCCTGTTCCTTGAACTCTCCCAACTTTGATAAAATTTCTTTGATATATCAAAATGAAGAATTAAGGCATTTTTTGTATGGCTGATTTCAGGGATGGGTTTTTTTGCTGAGCTTGATAGGAATCATTCCACTTGCAGAACGATTAGGCTATGCCACCGAGTATGTACCAAAGCTCAAATGATCCTTTCATGGTTTTTTAATCTAATTTTTTTGTTACTATATGTAACCTCAATACATAGTTGTGATTGCTTGTTTTCTATCTTTGATCCAGGCAGCTAGCATTCTTCACAGGAGCCACGGGTAATTTTTTATTATCAAACTGAACATTGCAATCTTGTTTGCATTAAGAATGAGTGGAACCTGTACTAAATTTTTAAGTACACTTAACGAAAAAGGCATATTCACTTTGCAGTTGGGGGCCTTTTGAATGCAACCTTTGGGAATGCAACAGAGTTGATAATATCAATCTACGCTCTTAAGAAAGGAATGCTGCGTGTCGTTCAACAGTCTCTCTTGGGCTCCATCTTGTCAAACATGCTACTGGTTCTTGGATGTGCCTTCTTTAGTGGAGGGATTGTATTTTATGGAAAGGAGCAGAGTTTCAACAAGGTACATCGCACAGCAAAAATATATCAGTCATTATGATCTTTCTCTCTAGTTGCAGTAACATACATTAAGAAGCTGCTTTTCTTTGATGGTAATTTTGATCAGGCAAATGCTGTCGTGAATTCTGGATTGCTGCTAATGGCAGTCATGGGTTTACTCTTCCCAGCAGTTCTGCACTATACTCATACAGAATTGCACTATGGGAAGTCAGAGTTGGCACTATCAAGGTTTACCAGTTGCATCATGCTATTGGCATATGCCTGCTTCTTGTTCTTCCAACTCCAGAGTCAGAAGCACCTTTATTCCCCTGTTGAAGAGGTCAGCTCATGTGTTCATCATTTTTCCTTTATTCCTATGTTAAAAGCGTATAGTCCATTTGTTGATCCTTTAGAAGCTGTTTCATGTTATGGTCATTCTTTTGGTGTCTCCAAATGTTCGTCTTTTCAATAATATGATTGTTTCAGGTTGGAGATCAAGAAACCACAGATGATGAAGTTCCTGAGATTTCGAAGTGGGAGTCCATGGTTTGGCTTGGGATTATTACTGCATGGATATCAGTCCTCTCCGAGTATCTAGTCGACGCCATAGAGGTAGGAAGTGACACTGATCTCATGTTCTTGATCGGCAAAGGACCTTTGTTAGTGTATGAAATATGACACAATTTGCAGGGAGCTTCCAGCGCATGGAAAATGCCGATGGCATTTATCAGCGTAATCTTGCTTCCAATTGTTGGAAACGCGGCCGAACATGCAAGCGCTGTAATGTTTGCAATGAAGGACAAGCTGGTAAGAGCAGCAAACACAGACCCTTTTCGTATAAAATTGTAACTACGCTACCAATGTTGTGAAAATTGAAATGTTCTTCCATTGCCAGGATATATCTCTGGGAGTCGCTATAGGTTCATCAACACAGATATCAATGTTTGGGGTTGGCACTGAGTGATTTTCTTTTTACGTTGTATTGCATTTCAACATCTCCATCAAAGTTGACATGAAGTTGTTATTTGGTTGTAGATACCATTTTGCGTGGTAATTGGATGGATCATGGGGCGCCCAATGGACTTGAACTTTCAACTTTTTGAAACAGCAACTCTTTTGTTACAGTCTTAGTCGTTGCCTTCCTCGTCCAGGTATTTCCTTTGTTACAGTCTTGTACCTGAATAGAATATGTATATCTCAAACTTCAATCATCTTTTACTGAGCTACCTTGCCTCTTTCCTCCCCTTGTAGGAGGGCACATCAAACTATTTCAAAGGACTGATGCTTGTTCTCAGCTATTTGATAGTTGCTGCCAGTTTTTATGTACATGTAGACCCCAGATCTGTTGGTAAGGATTTCAGAAATAGTAGTCGAGTTCTTTTCTTAATGTTTTCATCAACTTCAAAAAAACATTAGAAATCTACGAGTTATAAGTTTATGTTGTCATCATTTCTTTTTGCAGCGGACAAGATCAATGCTAGGTAGAATCAATAACCTCTCTATGTATTAACATGGAGCTTTGAAGACTCCACCAGAGAGCTCTGGAGATCAGTCCCAACAAGTTTTGTCAAGTGGGCATTATACTACATCCCAGTGCGTTCTGTATTACAGAGTTTCATTAGACCCTTTGCGCCAAATATATAGGGGTGGTGCGGGTTGCTAAGTGTTAATATATAGTCACAAAAAATTTATGTAACTGCACTTCACTTCATCTTTTTTTTTTGGGTTTTTGGGTTTGATCAAGTGCAACATGTATCTTTTGTCTAATGAATGTTAACCTGATCATTCTATCAATTAATGTTTTGTATTAGCATATTAAAATTCATCTATTGTTGGAACACTTTCTCATTGAAATGGGTAATTTTTGTTGAAGGTATAAGAAGATAGGTAACTCTTGATATAGATCTGGACTATCTTCACCGCAATATTAACTGTTGGACGTATTAATACGTTGAATATTTGGAGAGTTCCCACATTTACCATGACTCTCGTATTTAAGGAGATAGACCTAATTAATAATTGTTATTTAAATATAGCTCTTATTTGTGATATAGTCTATATTAAAGAATAAATATTTATATAAGAGTCTTATTGGGTTTATCTAAAAATAAACCCAATAAGACCCCTCCTAGAAAACAACGTCAATTATTTTATTCTCAAGATAGGAGTGTAAAAAGTCAAACGTGCTCGAAAGTATTTTATATTCAGCTCGATTCGGCTTGAACTCATGCTCATTAATTTTGTGTTCGAAAAATATTCGGCTCGAAATGGATAACTCTTTAAATAACGAACAGAGCTTAAGTTAATGAGTATTCGGCTCGGCTTGACTCGAAACTTGAGTTCGATGTGTTCAAACTCGAAAAAATACTTCGGCTCGACGCTGACTCATTAATATTATTGAGGTCACATTGAACTTATATAGTGTTTGAAAATTTTTTTGATCCTATATAAGTCGAGCATAATCCAAACACAAATATTCGCTCGGCTCGAAAACATAGCGAAACCGAATACGAGCCAAACCCAAATACTATAAATTTTGGACTGAGTTGTTTGACCTATAATAAATCAAAGGCTCGTCGAGCACTCAAATAAGTTTAAATATGTTTGCCAAAAATTATTTTGAATTCAAAAACATCCTTGTTCGACTCGGTTCGGCTCATTTACCCCTATCTAGAGAGTGACATTAGTGATTAGGCATGCCGGTGCTTTGGCTTTGAGATCTAGACGGCAAATTCTTACTCTTTTTCCAATTATGAGTTGAATAAACGGGTGAAAATATCTTCAATTTAATCCAATGTAAAGGTATATTTTTAAATTTCTAATTTTATTAAAATCTTCGTTAGCAAAATATAGAAAGTGAAATTCTTAGTCAGGCCGCAGGAACTACGCCCATATGCATGCCCGAGACACTTTAGGTTTAATAAATAAGATACTTTCGAGTTTAATATATAAGATATTTTTAGCTAAGTGGAATATTAATAAGTGAGTTATTTTCTTTAAGAATATTTCAATTAATAAACTAAAAGTATCACGTTTGTGTGTAAGGGCGCAGCTATTGCAAACAATTGTAACCCTTTTCAATAAATAGAAAGGATTACCAGATAAATTCTATGTACTATTCCAAATAATTGTTTGAATCTTTATTTTATAGAGTCTCTAACTTCCTAAATGTGCTATGAACCACCCTAGTTAAAAATTATATCATAAAATATTCCGACATAAATTTAATATATATCGACGTTTATTAATAAAATAAGAACTCTATATTGGCCTCTAATTATAAGTAATAGATTTAAATAATCAAAATTCAATAAAAATAAAAAAATAAAAAATAAAAAATTATAATTTATCATTTAGTTTGAATTTATCTTTAAATTCAATCATAGTTTATGCACAAAATGACAGAATATCATATTTTATCTTCGTTATTATTAAATAAGAATTTATTAATAAAATTAAAATTTATCAGTACTATAAAGTCGGATGTTAGCTTCGTAAAATAAAAAGCTGGCGTACCTAAAAAACCTTCCCTCGGATGTCAGAGGGAGTTCCAACTTCCAAGTTGGTCCGACAATTACCGAACATCACCACTCCTTTTTGCCGTCCGCCGGCCACTCGAGAGCCTCTTCCATTTGAAACCCGAGGAAGGACTGTCTCCAAGCCTTCGCCGGACACGGCTGCCGGCGATGAACTCCCTCCTCCACATCGCCGGCGGCGCCCTTTACCGCCCTATTCATTATCACCCTGCCCCTTCCACTCGCTTGTTCAGGTGAGGTAACTCAAAGACTCCTATCTTCCATTACATGTACGAGTGTAGCTAATATTGCTGTCTTTGTGCTTGAAAGCTTAGAATTTTTGGTTATTCGTTGTTTTTTTAGTTAGAAAACAATCGTGCGAGCTAGCTTTGAGAGATCGGGTGATCAAAATAAATAAATAAATGGAAATTAATTCCTTCATTTTGTGGTATGAACTATGAAGCGGACTTTCGGATTGCGTTCGACAAACTAAATTATCTGCACCGTCTGTATTTGTTTTCATAGTATTTGCAATTTACTACTCATTGATTTGTAGTAGTAGTTGCATTGACTCCTTTCTTCCTTAGAATAGCATGAATTGAACAAACTGCTTGCAAGTGCGCTTTCTCATTGTAGATGTCCTGATTGTAAAAGCACTTGTTTGTACTGTTCATCAATTATATAACTTTGTTTTTTCTCTTCGTGACTGTTTTCGTTGTTAAAAGATTGAATGATGGCCATTGTCGATGTCAGATGGGTAAACCAAAGGACTGTGGAACCTATATCAGAATTACGAGAGCCAAATTCCCAAAAGTAAAATTTTCAGCTCAACGAAAACGACGTGCACCATTGCCAAACTATAAGGACGCCTCTGGCAGACCTTATTTATTCAAAGACTTTATCAGTCACCCCTTAGGCATTGAATCTTTATTGAATAAGAGATCCCTGCAAAGTTATCAAGCTCTAGATTCGCATACGTACAGGTTTAAACCCTGCTCACTTCTTCTCGTTCGTTATTGTTCAATAAAACTTTAAACCTGGAGCTTTGAAGGGTCAATATTATAGCAAAAAACAAACAAAATGATGTTTTATCTGATAGCTTTGTGTTCTAATAAGCAACTGTGCCCAACATGAAGCTCTGAATAATCTCTTGGTATTGCTGACCATTGGTGATAAACTAACCGCATTATATCTCTTCTTTAGATGCATTCTACAAACAATCAAATTATTGAATTTTGAAGTATCTCCTATTTTGGTATTACGGGTTGTTCCTGGTAATGACCGCTGCCTGGTTGAGATGGTATCTTGCAAGGTAATTTGATGTATTTTCTTCAAATTTTCCTGTGTTTTATAGTCAAGAATATTTGTTTATGATTTGTATTCTTTAGCGTTCTATACTTTTTTATTTAGTTTTATATCATTTAAAGAATTTTCTTTAATCTGTAAAATGAACATTGTCTTCGGGTTGTCACCTATAGAGTGCATTCTTTCATTGACAGTTTGAAGGTTCAAAGGCCGTGGAACGTCAAAATGAATATTTCTCAGGTATATATCGTCACCAAAACCACTTCTTATCATCCAAAATTTAGTTTAATCAGAACAAGTGATTAGGCTACCTTATGGCTTTCAAAAATTTCAATGTGTACCCCCTGTAAACGATGGAATTTTTGGTTCATATAACTATATTCCTGTGACAATCGTCAGTCCTTCAAGTTTTCTCACAAAATTGGCTAGTCATCATGATCCTTCAATACAGTCCAACATCTGCGAATTCAGAAATTCTATCCCTGTTGAACCGTTGTTTATATTTCTTTTTAAGGAGAGGACATTTGATGTAATTATTGGTGCAACTGCAACAATTTGTTCTTCCACATTTTTCTTGCCTACAGCATTTATGATGAACAACATAAGATGGGATTTGAGTGCTTCTGAGCCATACATGGTTGTTGATGTCAAGCTCAATGTGACGCTTGAGGTTTGCCCTCTTACTTTTATCATGTACATTTAAGTATAAAGCATTAAAACTGAACATTATTTCTTATTTTTTTACATAATTGCCTATTATTCTCATAGGTTCCCACAAAACCATTTGCTTTGTTTCCCGTGTCAGCTGTGGAAAGTCCAGGAAATCTGTAAGAATCTTTTTGTAGATGATCTTTACGTGTTGGCTGCGAACATGTTATGCCTTATTTTCAACCCTTTAGGGTATTTATGGAGTATATTTTGGCAATGTCCCCAACCACAATCAGATGGGATGCGGTGGATGGTGATGAATGATTTTGACCATGTAGGGTATAAAATAATTAGTTGTTTTCAGGGATTATCTCTTTGATATATGTTGCAAGAATGTTTCCGGTGATTTGTGAAACTTGTACCTTTCAAATAAATCATGCTAATCAGTAAGATCTGAGAAATAATTATTTTCAAGCTGTAAACTAATCGAATTTTTAATGTCTTGTTTATGATCAATCTGCACCACTGAATACTTCTGTGTCGAATCTTGATTCTAAATACTAGATCCTTAAGTTCTGAATAGTTACTACTGGAAAACTAGGCTAGAACCGTTAATTTCTTTTGTTAATTCCTGTGAATAGCAGATTAAGCGCTCCCCCTGTTCGGAAATTCATTTAGGCTTTATCCATGGCACTTGCAGAGTTATTCAAAGCCTTCTTGATAGGTTGGTTCCACTCCTTATAGAACAACTACACGAAGACTATGCGAAGTGGGTGCTTGAGCAGTCGAAAGCATCTTCTTAAATGTTGCCTTTTTAGAAAAAGTTTTTACTTGTGCTGAAGTATGTGTATTATCTATTCTTCCCAAGTGTATAATCTATTCTTCCGATGGAATATTATGCTGCTATGACAGGCTCCCAGGACAGTGCTGACCCTCTCCTTCAGGCATGGTATTTTTTTAGATCCATGCAATCTATTTTTGTTAAGATCATGTTTGGACACAAGTTACAACGAGCAATGCACATTGCTAAGTTCTAATGTTCCTTTAATACACAAGGGGATTCGACTTGCGACATCATCCATGCTTGGGAAATTTACCGTTTGCGCTCACAATTAAAGGAGCCGTGTTTCTTTTCAACTCATATAATTGTCAAAAATTTTCCTGAAAAATGACCCTACAGGATTATCTCAAATCTCTTCTCTGAATGCCGGCCTCGCTTATATCAGTTAATTACCTTACAAATATATTGGACTAAAATTGTTTAGCTCAATACAAATGTAGCTTCTGATTGATCAAACTGTAAGGACTAACGACACAAGATACAAACGACGTTTATCTGACAGTGTAAATACGACTGCATGGATAGTCCCATTAACTTGGGAAAAAAATGGCATTGATACAGTAAGCAAGGCCAACGAGTTGGGCACCTGGGGTTTTTACCATTGGACCTCGTATAAAAAATGAACCATTTTGAAGTATTATTTAGATTCTTACGAAAACCTACAATCTAACATTGAAGTTTAAAAACCAAACAGTGTTATCTTCAAAGCTCAATATTCTTTTCGTAGCCTGGCTGATCGGGCACTATTCAAAATACTCCATACAAATATAAATATCCTAAAATCAGAGGCCCGCCCAATACGACCGACCATTACTATTGTGCATAGGCACCTCTGTCGGAGAGGTAACACGCCATTCATACCACACCTGTGGAAATCAAGAGCCCAAGAACTTCAGCTGAAATAACTTCAAATTATCAATGAATACAATCAATACAAAGATACAGCCCAACGAGAAAACTAATTTAATGGATAGAAAGAGAAAACAAACAGTTTGACAAAAAAAGCACTTTTGTTGAGCCACAACATCGCCAAAATTGTGCCTCTAACGGAGAAGCTGAACTCACACACACAGGAACACGCAGGGGTAAAAAAATAGGAAACCCAACAGTAAAGTGCCTGATATCAGAGGCGAAACAGAAGACCCTGTGCTTCTAGAGGATAGCCAATTTAGAATTGTAAAGAAGGATAGCATAAAGGAAAATATACCAGCTAAACATGTTTGGAGTTGCGGTACTAGGTTCAACACCTAGATGAACATCTTTGTATAATGTTGCATCAAAATAGCCAGCAAAACCTAATATTTTTTCCAAAATGAATTGATGAGTTTAATCTCAATAACAATATCTGCAGAGAATTGATAGGAACTATCTTCTGGTAAGTGGTAAAAAAAGAGCAAAACAAACACAAGTAAAAATAACAACAGTAACATTAGAGTAAAATTAATGCACGTAGTTAATGGGAGGTAAAAATAACAAAGTGACCAGATGAACCAAGTAAAGAAATTCTGATGCAAGCAAGCAACAAAATTATTGGCCCATTCAACTAATAACAGTAATAAATAAATACTGAACGCCCTAATGGCATGCATGATCAATGATAGGATGGGGATTCACAAAAAAATACACTATCTTCACTTACAAGTAGCTGAGATCAAATTTTTTAACAAATCTGAAAACATATAATTATCATGACCATCTGGTATTAATCATGCCGAGGAAAATTAGTTTAAGGAAAAATTTTAGTTTGTACAAAAAAACTTGGATCTCGAAAATGAATATATAATGAACCTCTACAATTATATCAAGCCAAAATGCCTTGAATGTAGCCTGATGCATAGACATAAAACCTTGCTTCCATACCATAAAACAACACAAGTTTGTAAAACGCAAACTATTACTGACCTGAAGAGGCCAACTAGATATTAGAAAATATTCAAAGCTTACCATGTACTAAAACATATCCCATATGTTCAGGTATTTGAAACTGTAATTTCTTGTATCGCTTATTGCTCTTCTCAGGCAAGTAGTTTGAATGGTCAAAAGTAAATGCCTGCATAATCGCAGTGGACAAAGTCACATAAGGTAATCCTGGAAACAAAAAATATGACGTATAAGGACAAATTTCATGAAGAAAAACTCAACAAAAAAAATGTATACAATAATTAATCAAACTAATATTCCCTCCAAAAAGAGACATAATAACAATATCACAAACAATATATTCAGATTCATAACTAGCAGAGAGAGAACAAAACACAAAAGAATATGAATATAGCACAATGCAAATGAATATTCACATGTGTATCATAAAGAGCTCATTTTTTGACTCTATTGTAATTTTATGGACAACTAATAAAAGGAACTTTCCATAACTCACACTATATCAAGGGCTACAAAAATCTGGCTATGATGCTCACATTGAAGACGAAATGAATTCCACCACAGCCAAGTATCAAGCAATTGCCCACCATCCTGAAAAAAGGATGATGTCACTAAAAATAACAAGAAGATACCCAAATTAGAAGAATGGAAACATCATAAGAAAATACAGTTCTAAAAGGAATTCTATCATCCCATTTTTATCCTTCTATACAGGATGAGCAATGTACTAATCCTAATGATCAAATAACAGATATAATAAAGAAAAACCGCATAATGAAACAAACGCAACAAGGTTTATCAACGATTTACCAGTAAAAGACCAAAAGTTGTTCAATCTGACACAAACAATAAAAAGAACTATAGTGCATAAGTTGACTCACCCTCTCACTAAGAGAACCATCATCTGCAAGTTCTGGATGCATTATTGGTATTCTAATCCACAATTTCACAGCACAAGTGTATATAATATGATCCCCAGTAACCAGAAATTCACCAAATAATGCAAAAAGTAGTTTTCAGAAGGACACCTGCATACTATTTAGACCTTGCAAAATCTGATTAATGCATCGAGCATAATTTGCACAGGAGGCTCCTTTGGGTGACAGAAGGAGGCATGCATGTCAAAGCCAATAACAAAATGAGCACTCTTATTATTTTCAACTGGAAGTATTCCCACTCAAACAACAATAGAAGAAAATACTGAACATACTTCCAGTGAAAGAAGAGAAGTCCATGCTACTTCTTGCTTCATTGTTATCTCAGAATCACTTCTAACTACAACATCCTCTAAATCCAAGTCAATCCACGAGCTGATTTTTACTACAGATATAAAAAACAAATATAAAAAATTATCAGCGCAAGATGTATCAAATTAAGTATAGATGCACATTTAATATTGCTCACAACAATCCTGAAGAAGATTTGCTAACCAATAAAAGAGACAATTCTATACCAACGACGCGGCTACTTCATTGTGCAGGGCTCAGAATCAAATCTGATGCTGCAAATGGAGGGACAGAAGCTCCATTGCCATCTCTGCTCGATAGGCTAGGCCTATTACTGGGGTCAATCTGTAATTGAAGCCAAAACAAGATAAAGGACATCAAATATGCTGAAAAGGGAAAAGAAATGTTGATAATTATTATAAATAGCTCAAAGACAGATTCAGAGGTAGATCTTATGCAAATTATGATATAATAAAGTCAATTTATTAAAAATTTTCACATCCACTTAAGTATGCATTTTCCACTTTCACAGAAAAGAATGCCACTATCCTTAACTAACTAACTAACCATATTTAAAAAAAAAAAAACACTTACACGCACATGCATGATCAAGTGCCTAAGGTATGTGATCAACATGAGTAATATTAGTGACACCTAACATGGCGTCACTTTTACCTCTTATATTTACCCACTATCATGTAGCTATGCACCACACCGAGAAGAAACACTTTGTTCCACCATGGTTGGCTTAATAGCTTTGCTTTTGGTGAGCTTACTGACCAGTTACATATTTACAGTTCTTAACTTTCTATATAACTGGCTAATTAGCCACCTAATGCCTACCTTTGGATCAAAACGCCATCGCCAGAATGCTATAGGTGAGCATACTGACCAATCACACAGATGTCAACAAATATACTGTCGTGCAATTGGCTAATTGGCCACCAAACCCATTTACATCAGAGCCAAAAGTCAAGTGAAACATCATTATATACAGCAGAATCCATTACTACACATAATATATGAATAGTTATTAAAATCAAGTAATTGTCGTTCTTCAAAATAATGGTACCCAGCATCATGCCAAACTAGCAGACATCATAATCAGAGTAATCGCACGGGTGAGTTTTTCTCAGCTATACAATGAGGTTGCAAAAAAAATTATTTCGCTAACAACGTGTGAAATAACAGTAACGAAGTCATTAATTCAAATAAGAAAGCAATACAGACTCAAAAAAATTAAATTAAATTAATTATAAGCACCTAACCAAACAAACTTACACATAACATGAAGCGATTAACCTGTAAATGATCATGATGAACGAACATTAAATCATCATCAAACACAGAACTTGGTAGTACCAGGCAAAAGAGTAGCAAAACGAAATAGATCAACAAGCATTATTTGCGCTATAAAGATCCACAAACCAGATGGGAAACGACGAAGTCAAAACCACCGGATGTGTTAGAGGCGAGAACTTGGGCCATGTCATCGTCGAAATCCGTCTCGACACCGCAGTAGCGGGAGTCGCTCCTGTCGCCGGGCCTTTGTCCCAGCGGCATTTTCCGCAACAAGCGCAGAAGCTCAATCAAAGAGAATCCTCTCACAACCTCCCCTTCCAAGACCTCCCTTTCTGGGAAAAGCACCGCTGGAAAGCCCACCGGCAAAGCTGCTACTGACTCTACAAGCATGCGCCAGCTTGATCCCTTTACCACAAGGAGGGCAGGGAGGCGACAGCGACGGCAACGGGGATGGCGGTGGCGGGGACGGCGACGGCGAGGAAGGACGAGCTTGGGGGAGACGAAGGGTTTAAGAGTGGACCTAGGGTTTATGGAAGTTGATATTTAAGGGGCTCAGAGGGTGCCCATTGTCGCATTTGGGTCAGAGAATTTACGCATAAACGGGATACCATAGTCGAAAAAATTAGAGTCTAAGATGTTTGAATAGGATCGGAAATGAATCATTTATTCGGACTAATTTATCAAAAATTATATAAGAATTAGTTTATTAAATTGGTCAAAAGTCATATATTATTATTTATATAATATGTTATTTTAATTTTAGTGTGTATTTATTTTATAGTAATCTTTTAAATTTTTAAGATTTTTTTAAATTATTTAAAATTAATTATTTTTTATTTGAGTAAGAAACGAATTAATTTTTAATTACGATAATATCACCTAACCATTTCTTTCCCCACCCCATCACCACCTTCCCCAGCCACTCCCCCCTCCCTTCCCATCGAATTAGTACTTCACTGCCCGTCCTAATTGCCCTCTCGAATTGGTTTAAATTGGGTGAAATCGGTCGATTTGTAAACTGATTTTTATCATGACCGTTTTATATACTTTTTTAAAAAAACCTTCTGATCCGATTTAAATCAATAAATTCTACTCAAAATCCGCTGATTTTTACAACTACGTGGGATACATTTAGTATTAGAGAAAGCCTAATCAGTTGCAATTTTTCATTTGCTAACTTTTGTACCCCATCTGAGGATTTATGAGACACGTGTACACACAAAGATAAATATATATGGTGTTAAAAAGAGAATATTAAAGGTATAACCATGGTTGCATGAATCGGAATCGGAATCGGAATCGGTTTTCCAGGGAGTCGGAATCGGAATCGGAATCGGTCTGAATCGGCCAAGAATCGGTTCAGTTGAATCGGTCCAAATTAATTTAATCGGTCATATATAATAATTTGACAATTTATAATATAAATATATTAAAATTAGGTATTGATGTTATTTTGATATTATTCTGTATATTATAGTTTCTGATATTTTTAAATATTTTTTAAGATTTTTTTTAAATTATTTAGAATTAATTATTATTTTTGACTCGAGTTAGACTCGAGTCAACTTTTAATTACGAGAATGCCACTCTTTACCCTCGCCGCCGCCGCCGGCCCGGTCGGCGGCGAGTCTCGAGGCGGCGATGTCGGAGGATGTCGGCAGCCGGTCGGACGAACAGTCAGCGGCCCGCAGCCGGCGGCGAGGCGGCCCGGAGCGGCGACGAGTCGGCGGCGAGTCGCGGCGATTCGTGCGTCACAGCCCGATTCGGTCCGGCCACACTTCGGCGGCGACGTTGCGAGGTCGGCGGCGAGGTCGGTAGCCCGGTCGGCGGCGAGCCCGGAGTCGGGGAGCACGGCGGAGGGCGGAAACGGGGCGGCGGCGGGCGGACGAGCAGCGGCGGCGCGGGGGAGCGGGTTTGATTTTAGGTTTTTAAAATCCAAATTACCATTTTACCCATGCTTAAATAATTTAATAAAAATCATACCTAGGGTATTTTAGTAATTTCATTAAAAAACCGATTCCGATTTAAATCGGCCGATTCCGATTCCGAGTTAAATCGGTCGGAATCGGCCGAACTCGGCCGATTCTGGGGCCGACCGAGTCGGCCCCGAAATCGGATCGGCATCGCGCCGATCCGATTTAAATCGGCCGATTCCGATTTGTGCAACACTGGGTATAACTAATTTTTCATCAAAATATTACTTGGAATAAACAATTATAAAATATCACTTCCCATAATATATTTAAATTTATTTTGTTATATTGAGGCAGCTTTACGTAGATTTGACCTCTTTGTTGATAATTTTTCCCCGTAATACCACAACAACGATAGAACAAAAAAGCCCCCTACAAAATGGGTTCTAAATTCTTATTATTCACCTAACAATATGACCATACCAAAGTGTCCTCTGTGCAGTGTAGCTAAAAAGTCCTTCAAAACTTCACAACTTCAAATACACCCCAATTATATTTACCAATCCCAACCAACTTACTTCTTAAGAACGACAATGATCTTTCTATTAAGAGGTTTTCTATAACTTTGAAGATTTAAGTTAATTTTCCCCTTAATTATAATAAAAAATTAATTTTGACTTCCAACAGCTACCACAATCACTAAAATTATTAATTTCATCATCAAAATTATTAATTCCATCAGTAAAACCCCAGGAACAGATCTTTCATAAGAATGGACTTGGTTTTCAGACACTAAATATATAACATAGCAAGCAACCACCATTTGAAAGAGTGGCAAAATCCTCGGTATCAAGATATGAAACACGCCCGAGTAGAAGGATTTCCGGTTCCCACATCCATTCAACCATTTCCAGTCCCAGGGATAAAAAGTAAAAAAAACGAAAAATACAGCAATAAAACAAGTGAAAGATACGATGAATTTTTTTTAAAAAAAACTGCCATAAAACCAATAAGCAACTTAGTATTGTCGTCATACAGTTCATAATAAAAACCAAATATGATTTGGTGCAATGTCGACAGAGACGACAGATTCATGCATTATTTACACACTTAGTTTAGCACAACCCTGTCCATAAAAAGTTATAAATCCTAACACATTGGCGAATGACCTCCCCCGGGGTATCAAACCCAGCTAACTCTAAATGTTGTGAGCTCCTGCACTCCCATTGAAGTCAGTTGTAACAACTTGGCCATATTCGCCCTTTGGGTCATCGTTGTAATCCAAGTAGTCGCTTCTGGAGTTTATGGTGAGCATTTGGCAGATCAACCAAAACAATGCAGCATCAAGTGCCAAGAAAGCTGCCCCGCCAAAGAGACCAGTCTTGGCAGTGGGGCAATCTGTTGACAAGTTATGGTGGACATTAAGGGCTCGACGAAGGGCTTCCGTAATGGTCGCCCACATCATCATAAACTGGGCAAGAATAGTGACTCCCCTGTTTTCACAAGCTTCATGTTTAAGTTGGGAGAAATGCAGTCGATGCACATTTACTAACATGAACTAGAATTAGGAACTTACACTGCAATTACATAGAAGACAGATAATGAAGTGCTCCTGAACAAAGCCTTGGATGGAACAGATTTACCGTTGTAGGGAAGTATATGGCCACAAGTCCCAGGGCGGCCGTAACTGGAATAGAAAGGCAAGCCAAAATGCCGAGGGCAACAGTTGGATCAGACGGATACTTGCATATGACAACACCCTGTCCTTTAATGGCTGTGCCCATTGGCGGCTGTGGATAAACGAAAAAATTATATGAATAGGAGACATCTTGGCATTCATAATAAAAAAAATTCAACCTTGACTTCAAAAAGCATATTTAAGCTTGAGAGACTTATTTTTTGCAGAACAGTTTAAAAGCTCGTTCTTGTAATGTCAGCACAGTCAACGTTTTTAAGATCAATTTACATAGGGATGTAAAAGCTGCTACAAATTTATATGAGGGGCAGATGCAAGAATTTGATGATGACTTGATCTTTCCTGGATAAAAGTCATGGAAAATAACAATTGGTCCGATAAAAAGTGTCAGAAAAAAACAGCCAACCCAACAGAAATAAAGTTTTAATTAATTGGTCAGAGAAAAATCTCAAATCATACAACTCCTATGCCGTAGAAGAAAGTTGTCGCATCATGACTCAGAAACCAATCACTTGCAGAGAGGATTTGAAAGATGTAACGAAAAGGGATGATAACAGCAATATTTTGAGCATAGCATGACTATTCCCTCAGCAAACAAGGAAAACCAAAGACATACAAAGCAAGATTAGTATACGTGCTCAGATTAAAATTCCATAAATTCTGCTTGAAAAAATAATAAAAACCAAACACAAATATAACAAATAGAAAGGTTGAGCCTAAAAGGTCAACCCAAGTCACTCCTACGCTATAAAAAAAATGATAGTTACCTTCTTATTTTCTGCGACAACCCCAAAAATGAAGGCCAAAATGCCGGAAAAAGTAAGGGCAAGGGAAATCTGTAATGTCCTACTGAAGGCCATCCTTCCTCTAGATTGATGGCCTCTGACGGATTCCTGCAATTCACATGGAAATAAGGTTAGTCATCAAATGGACTTTAGCTTTGACAATGGATTAAAAACGAAGCACAGATCTGGTGTCAATTCGCAAACAAAAACTCATTCAATTTATAAATATTCAATTACAGGAAAACAACCGTTATGCACTCGCATCCATCCATAAATCAAACACTTTTCAAAACGAAAAAAACATACATATCTAACATCATCCATTTTCAAAAAAGTCGTAAAATACATTAATCAAACACAAAAACAAATGACAGAGTACACAAAGCCACACAATTTTCTTTAGAAATTCAATAGAAAAAATACCATATACATAAAAGCAAGTATCTTTATCTATCCTTTCTCCAAAACAAACACCTTTATTAAATCTGAAAGCGCATTAAAAATTATTCCATTCCACGGATATAACAAAGTAAATTAATCAACCATTTTTCATCAAAAGTCACAGAGAACAAAAATGGAACACCTTTCTTTGAATAAATACCGGGATAATCCTATACCACTAATTAAATCACAAGGTAAATAAATTTCACACCTTTCATTAATTACTAAATAGCCACAAAATACATAAATCGAGCCCCTTTCAATTAGAAAAAACAGAGTGAACACATAACAGCACCACACCTTTTTTTAAAAACAGGCACAATTTACCAAAAGCAAACATCTTTTCATTAAAAGATAACCGGAAGAAATGCATAAACAGTTAAAAAAGTCATTAAAAAATCATTAGAATCAAAACACTTTTTCGATCTTTAACCATCGCATATACATAACCCAGGAAATATTTTATCATTTTAAACGAAAAATCACCTCTACAAAAAATACACGAAAGAAAAAAAATCTTTCAATTAAAAAAAATGCAAACACCTCAATCAAACACCCTCCACAAAAACATAAAAAACCATCAGAAACACACACAAAAACCCTTCCGCAAACAAAAAAACAAAAAAACACCAAAAGCATTAAAAAAACCAGAAATGCCCAAAAGCATACATCAAAAAATCCTACCGCAAACAAGTTCAGAAAATCCAAAAAAGAAAAAACCAAAAACAAACTGCAGCAATCTTTTCAAGTGACAAGAAAGCTACCTGCGGGATTCGGATACCGAGGGGGAGTGAGGACAGGAAGAAGATGCCCTGCGGCTGCTCCTCCGATCGGGTATGCGAAGGGGGGATGGGCGCGCAAGCAAGTTCGGTGGAGACGACGATGACGATATAAATGAATAAAAAATGGGGTTGGATTTTTGCCGATTTGGTCAATCATGAGCCGGACAGTTGTGTCTCTCAAAAAATGGGCCGATTCCGTCCGATTCCTTCGCCGACGATTCCGGCCGCCGGACCTGGTCGTTCGGATACCCGCCAAAAAACCATCGTTAACCACTTTCCCGCCAACTCAGTCCCCGTATTTGGCCGGGATTAGCGACCCGGTTCACCCCCTTCCCCGGCTGTTCTCAACATCTTCGAGTTGGTTATGACGTCTGGTGCCAACGGGCATGTTTGACCGAAAGCTTACGTGGCCCGGCAATGGACCAACATGGGTCCGTTTGTTTTAAAATTATCCATGCCGGCAGGTAATGAAGTAAAGAAATACTTTTATTTATAAATATAGAAGCACAGATTATTAATGAGATTTTTATAAATTCTATTAATTTTATTAATGAGATTTTTATATAGATAATGTGCAAGTAATATGTATAATTAATAATAAATGTAGGAAAATCTTTTACAAATTTATCTTTACGAATTATTTACGGACATCGATAACAATAAAGATGTTTACTGTCTAATTATTATTTAGACAAAAATATATATCCCAAAGACTCTTGAAAATATGTTTATTGGTTTATTAATAAGTTAACAAATAATGTGCACTACCACCCTTGCAAGTAGATATAATAGATATATAATTATAATAATAGTTCATCAAGTTGTTAGATATAATATCATTTATTTGAAGGCCAAATTAAGTTGAAAATATGACTTTAACAGTACACTTGGGGTTAAATTTTGCAGGTTTATTTTTAATATTGAATCTATTTGTTATTTTCGATTATCTTTAATCGATTATTGTATGAGTCGATTAAAGCTAAAAATGCCGCTAAACGCTAACAGGTTATTACTTAAAATGAAAGTCAAAACTAAATGGGATCGCAAGGGGGCATGCCGAGAACATGAGTACCAGAAGTACAAACCACGACAATGGCATGCCGGTCACCCTTTTATTCAAATAATAACCGGCCAGAAGTACAAACGACGACGACGTCGATGACTACCAAGTACAAAAGTCCATACGTGACCGACCCAGTGATTCCGATGGACTGATGGTGAGATTGATATCGACACAAATAGCTACTTCAGCTAGCTACTACTAGTGCATGTCAAGTATCATGAGTGGACTATCTTTCAAACAAGTAAAAATTAAAAAAATCGGACAAAGCGTAACACGAGATAAGGTCCGAGTTGACTTCAAAGTATAACTCTTCTATGTAGAGTCTAAATTTGTGGCATTGGCTGATTTATGGAGTCGAAGATTTGAGCTATAATGTGTCCAAGCGTGACGAGAGATGGCGCAGATTAGAATCCGGCCGTGGTGCCCGCCCAAGCGGCCACTTTTGGCCTATTTCTGGCAGCAGCACGTGAGCAGTGCGAGGGATGGTAAGATATTTGGAATGGAAACGGTAGTACAGTGGCCAGAGCTGCAGCGCATGTAGCAGTGGAGGGAGAGCAAGATATTTGAAACGAAACGGTGAACAGGCTAGAGGTGCTTAGGGCGGCATGGCAGTGGCAGAATCCGCATAAAGAGGGCGCGTAAGCTTGCGGCCTTCTCCGCATTATAGAGATCAGGCGACGGCCAAAAAGATAGAGGGCGATTTGGTGACATGATCGTGGTGACTGGCAGCTTCGTTTGGCGGTGGTGTGGCAGTTAGGGGTGACGTCGGCAACGAGAA
>JAURVB010002815.1:0-24363 GCA_033002965.1 Piper betle | reverse complement strand
CATCCCTATACTGGCTTGGTAAGAGTTATTGTTGGTGAATTCAGCCAAAGCTAAGTGTTTCTCCCAGTCACCTCCCAGTCAAGTATGCAAGCTCTTAACAAATCTTCCAAAGCTTGAATAATCCTCTCCCTCTAACCATCAATTTGGGAATGATATGCTGTACTCAACTTGATTTGGGTTCCCATGAGTTTTTGGAAAGCTTCCCAAAAATGTGAGGTGAATAGGGGATCTTGGTTGGAGACTATCTCCTTTAGAATCCCTTGCAACTTGATAATATTGTCAACATACAATCCTGCCATATATTCCATTGTCCTCATTGATTTTGTAGGGAAGAAGTGTGCTACCATAGTTAATCGGTCCACAACCACCCATATGGAGTCATCGTACTTCTGAGTCCTTGGGAGTTTTGCAATAAAATTGCATGTGACACACTCCCATTCCAAGTTGGTATTCCTAAAGGTTGCAATAGTCCTCTAGGTAGTTGATGTTGGGCTTTGATATGTTGGCAAGTTTGACACTTGGAGACAAAATCCACAACATCCCTCTTCATTCCACTCCACCAGTAGGTTCGCTTTAAATCCTACTACATTTAGTACTCCAGGGTGTATCCAGAACTTTGAGTGATAAGCCTTCTCCAAGATATTCCGCCTCAGTGCATCATCCTTGGGCACACACAACCTTCCTCTAAATCTAATCACACTATTGGAATCTGCTACAATGTCAGAAGTCTTGTCCAACATTTAATTCAACTCCTCATCACCCATTCGTGCTAGTTTAACATAGTCAACTAAATCATTGGAAATAACCAAATTTGCCAATAACCCAGTTAGTTGCTCCACAGGGTTGATAGCCACCACTACTGCTGACATGGCCCAAAGGTTAAGGTTATTCTGGGTGAAGATATACATCAAACTTTGGTGGTCAGTAAAGGCTTTGAATTGGGCTCCATAAAATAAGTGTCTCCAAATCTTCAGGGGAAAACCACTGCTGCCAGTTCCAAGTCATGGCTTGCATAATTTTGCTCATGAATCTTCAATTGATGAGAGGCATAGGCCACTACTTTACCCTCCATGCACAAGGATACATCTTAAACCCAACAGGGATGCATCACTGAAGACTAGGAATCCTTCATTACCATTTGGTAGTGTCAAGACCGGTGTAGTTGTTAGACTCTTCTTTAGAGACTGGAAACCCTCCTCACACTTACTACTCCATTCGAACTTGACTCCCTAACTCGCAACTGGTGATAACTAGACTGCAACTCTATCTTAGAAAATAATCTGACTGTTTTTAGCTGATCAAACAAGTCATCAATCCTCGGTAAGGGGTACCAATTCTTGACTGTCACTTGATTGAGTTTGTGATAGTCAATACACAGCCGAAGGGATCCATCTTTCTTCCTCACGAAAAGAACAGGGGCTCCCCAGGGTGAAGTACTTGGCCGGATGAAACCTACCTGCAATAACTCTTCCGTTGACTCTTTAACTACTTGAGTTCTACTGGAGCCATGCTGTATGGTGCTTTAGAAATTGGTGTTATTCTAGGTGCTAGGTCAATGGCAAACTCCACTGTCTGCTTAAGAGGTAACCCTGGAAGTTCTTTTGGAAATACATCGAGATACTCTGCTACCACAGGAATCATGGACAAATCTTTGGGTTTTGACTCAGACTCAACTAAGCTAGCCACAAAGGCTTTACAACCCTCACCAAACAATGGGTAGATGAGTTGTTTGGTTAGGATAGCTGCCACAAATTCTGCCCACGTGATGGAAGAAGTCTCATGTCAATGGAATGTGGTTTTTCCATGGATTTCCACCAGTAAGATGCTTCCTCTTGAAGCATGCATGTTGTCAACCTCACTTGATGGCGGTGGGGTACAGACAGAGCCCTAAATGCTTTTTCAGTAATGTTTATCTAGCTCTCCGCCTTCATTGGATTGAACCCTCCGACAAATAGTTCAGCTCCATTCTTCCTGAACTTTTCCATAGTGTAACAGTCACTATCATCAACCATTGCCAACACCACTTGTCAGACTACCGGTGGCACTGAGTTTGGACGCTCCCCCATGTTTGCTAACCCTGCGTGTCCTTGACGCTCCATTCCCTGCTACTACTCCCGGTAACCGCTGAACGATATTTTGAACCACAGAATTTGTATTTTCTACAGCCTGCTCTAGTCCCTGTATGGCCGTTAGGATTAGGTCCAACACATTCTCTGTGTTCGAATTTGACTGCGCGAGATCAGTTTGATTGTCTATGAGTGCCTACCATCTGAAATGTCAAAAAATTTTCCCATCATGCTTCATTAATATGTTCTCTTTTAGTTATGTCTTAGGTTTATTAGCGAATGAATTTATTAATTCAAAACACAACATAATGGGAACAGATAGTTATTGGACTTTTCAACAAGGTACTTGAGTCGTAAAAGGTGAGCTAGTGAGAAACCAGGCTCTGATACAAAGTCATTTCTTTAAATGGTTAACCTAAGTTAAAGATCTATAGTCCATAGTCACTTATAAATAGGATCTTCTCCCAGTAGGTATTAGATGTGGGATTAAGTTGAGGGATCTCACAATCCACCCACCTTAGGAAACATCGTCCCCGAAATTCCTACACTTGGCCGGCACGTCACCCTACTTGTGCTGGAATGGTTAACGGGTATGTGTAGTAATCATATGATGTTCGAATCCTGCCGACCATGTTATTTTCCTGTAACGACCCAGCCCAAAGTGCAACGTGATGGGCCTAAATCATTTCTTTAAACTGGTTAATCTAAGTTAAAGATCTATAGTCCATACTCACTTATAAATAAGATCTTCTCCCAGTAGATATTAGATGTGGGATTAAATTGTGGGATCTCACAATCCACCCACCTTAGGAAACTTCGTCCCCGAAATTCCTACACTTGGCCAGCACATCGCCCTTCTCGTGCTGGAGTGGTTAATAGGTATCTGTAGTAATCATATGATGTTCGAATCCTACTGACCACGTCATTTTCCTGTAACGACCTGGCCCAAAGTGCAACATAATGGGCCTAAGTCATTTCTTTAAAATGGTTAACCTAAGTTACAGATCTATAGTCCATTTTCACTTATAAATATGAACTTCTCCCAGTAGGTATTAAATGTGGGATTAAGTTGAAGGATATCACAGTTATTTTCAGTAATATGTACATGTTATTGAGTTATTTTATGTTATGTTCATGTTCAATTATATGGAAGTCTGATCGATGTTTTATTTAGTCCTTACCTTGTTTAATAGGTTGCATATTAGTCTTATTTTTTTCTATTTATAATTTACTACATATGTAAGTAGTGGACTCAACATTGCTATCAATACTAAGTAGACAAGTTTGTTTGAGCGTAGGTATTTAGAGGCCTTATAATGACTAGATGTAAGAAGTAAGCTAATAATGTTCTTCTTTTATATGCTTATTAGCAAAGCAGTTAGTGGACATTTTGCTGAGTCGGTATATGGATAGATATATTTTATTTGGATATATGGAAATATAAAGTGGATATGCATCATGATATGATGATAACGATCAGTAGTTAATTTTATTTTCACACACTTAATATGCTTACTTCATTAAGTATAACTAGTTAATCATGATCACATAATAAATGTAATGATCCTTATTTATGAAGTATCATGTGTAAATTCGGGTTTTTACAATTTTAATCCCTTATTACCCATTTGAAAATAATTTCGAAAAATATTTTGAAGCATACATATGTACAATATTAAGTTGATTCAAGGGATGAGAAAGGAGCCTATATGTAAAAACCATGATTTTTATTACAAGACTCGAACCTAAATATTATGACATAAATATAGATAAACCAATATGGTTGGTTATCAAGTCGACCGGTCATGGTTCGACTTAAGGTCACCTAGAAAATACCTATTAATGAATGGATGATGGGGTATGAGAATTTAAAGAAGGGGTCGTTGAACCTAGGAAATACCAATGGATGATGGGGTGTGAGAATTTAATGAAGGGGTCTCGTTGAACCTAGGAAATACCAATGGATGATGGGGTGTGAGAAATTAATGAAGGGGTTCGTTGAAGTGTATATATATGTAGGAGGAGGGAGTATTTCATCCCTCATCTCCGTCCCAGGCGACCTCCCCATTATTGTGTGAGTATTTCATCCCTCATCTTATTTGTTTCCATTACGATTCTTGCATGCAAGGTTTGTTGAAGACACTCTGCCAAGTTGCTACATCTCCAGCGTCTTATGCATGGGGTTCTTGTCGATTGCTTAGTTGTTTTGTAAATGGACATGTTAATAATTAAATTATCAATTAGATAATGGGGATTTGGATGGGGATAATTAATAATTAATTATCATTAGAATTGCTGAAAATTTAATAAGGAATGAAGACTAACATGAACTAATTACATCATTTAAAATTGATAGTATATTAGTCATGTAAGTTACATGTAGGTTCATGCAAAATAAAATTATACTAATGTATAATTTTATACCCTCATTCAGATTAGGGTTCACGAGTCACAGTCAGACGAAATCACAAGTTAGGTACGTATAATAGGCAAAACATCGTACTTTCCTTGTTGGTAGCCTAGGTTGGCCTGAGCCCAGATTCGACCACCATGCACCGAGTGCAACCGGGGTCAAAGAATTTACTCAGTCCGACACGGGGTGTCGTATTATGTGCTTAAATTTTGTAATGCATCGACATTGTTTTGGAGTAGTGATAGCCGCCCCATAAAAAGGCTAGAGCCGGGGTGAGCGAGGCACATCTATTCCTCCATCGCACTGGAGTGCAGTGATAGCCTCCCCATAAAAAGGCTATAGCCGGGGTGTGTGAGGCACTGGCACTAGAATTGGTAGTGAGAGCTTCCCCACAAATGGGGCATAGCAATCACCTGAGTGTAGTGATAGCCTCCCCATAAAAAGGCTACAGCCAGGGTGTGTGAGGCACTGGCACTAGAATTGGCAGTGAGAGCTTCCCCACAAATGGGCGTAGCAATTACCTAAGTGCAGTGATAGCTTCCCCACAAAAAGGCTACGGCCGGGGTATGCAAAGCACTGGCAGTGGAGACGGTAGTGGTAGCCTCCCCACAAAAGGTCTACGGCCGGGGTGTGCGGATCACAGCGGATACCTCCTCCGCATTGTTTTGGAGTATAGAGGAATCGCTCCACCGCATATTAAAATAAAAATAAGGAAATAGTGGAATGTACTTGATTTGTTTTATCTATTATACTACTTAGTGTTGTAATCACTAATGTGGATTTGCCTCCGCAGGTGTGTAGATACGAAAGTAGGTGATTCACAACCAGGGCATGGAGCAAAATAAATATGAGGACTCCTTTTATAATTTATTTGAGAAATAAGTGTGGCTACTAGGAATCGGTCTAAAGATAGTGGGATCTTTAAATATGTTTTTGTTAAATAAAAAAATGTTAGACATATTTGCTTAATTGTGAGTAACACCTGGCCAGCTAGGCCCACAATGTTGTGACAAATGGCCGGGTCGTTACACTATACCTCTCCTTGGCCTTGTTTTCTTTGGAATCTACATTGCCTTCCCTTCATGGACAAGGTGTTCCAAGTGCATCTCTATTCTATGTGTCCTTGTCACAAAAATGGCAAGTTGGTGGTCTTCTTGGAGGATAGGGAGTGATGACCTGTTGGGGTGACTTCTTCCCTTTCTTTGAGGCATATCTAAGCTTCTCCTCTTTCCTAGGAGAATGATACACCATCTTCTCCTTCCTTGGACCTTACATGGGCTCCTTTCACTTGCTTGGAGCTTGCCTCCTTGGTAAAGTCTTCTCCTAGAGGAAATGATGTTTTGATAGAGTTGAGGGGCAAGTTAAAATTTTCATTGTGGTTGTGTCCCCCAAACCCTTGTGACTTAAATTCAATTCTGCACATGAATTACGTTAACTGAATTGCATGAACAGTAAATTCAATTCTGAACATGAGTGATATAACTGAACATGAAAACACATGAAACTAAAAAACAATGTGTTAGTGGCTCTTGGATAGCTTCTCGACTCCATTTAATTTTGGCCCATAAGAACTTCCTGATTGTTATTACATCTTAACTCAATATAGGGAGATGTGGTGACTGCCAAAAAACCCACATGATGTCATGACTAATAAGCACGGGTAATCACTAGCATTGCCACGACAATAGTCATGGAACATGGACTTTGGTCCTTTCTAACGGGATATGTGCCAAAGTCAATATAACATGCATAATATCTAAATCAGGGTCATTACTAGCGTCATCTCTAACACACATGCACAACATTATAGTAATAATTACAATGGAATAAACTTACTCGGCTAGATTGACACTTTCATCCACATAAAACCAAATTCAAAATCCAAACTTACTTTACATAGCTATTTGAGTACCTCCCCGCAAAAGTCTACAATACTATTGCACCAAGCATGCAAATAACAAAAAAAAAACTTAATTACTGAGTCTTCTCTTCCCATTAGTCTAAAAGTCTCTTGTTCCTGTATATAAAGTATACATTGGCTACTTAGTAACTTACAAGGTACTATTCCACTACTTGCACATGTAGTAAACATAATAAGAAAATATATTTAAATTGTATTTAATTAGACACACGATATAAAACCGAAGAAACATCATTCAAATAGAGCTAACTTAATCATAACATTCATGAATTGTAAATAACTTAACTTAATTAAAAAAAATAATCTAATAGCATAGCATAATACTTAGTTTAATGTAAACATGTGCATAAATATTATATTAACATTTAAAATATTAGTATGACATAGAGTTGTCAAAATAGTTAACTACTAATCATTTGATTCCCTTTCACAACCATTAGTAAGTCAACTGACATAGAAAACATAAAACATGTAGACTACCCCTTTCAACATAGCCTATATCCGGTAGACTAGCCCTTTCGACATAGCCTACTTACATTTAAAAACAAAATCAAATTAAAATGAGATACGTTTTGCTTTGAGTCAAGCATCATAACCTTCGTTTTGGATCCCATTGGAAAAACAGTAATGATCATTAGCATCGTCAAGCCAGTAGCCATTAGTTAATGATTTCGGTCCTTGCCTAAAAGAGATACCCCAGATGCAAAACCCGTGATTATAGTCTGAACCGGTCGGCTCGATTGATATTTTCAGTAAAGTCAATTTCAAAACACGTGTACCGAGTCAAGGCCAGTCTTGTGTTATGAACCATGAGAGTCATGTATGCCCAAGTATATGATGATAATGCCAGTAAGACAAGTTTAGAGTATGCCCAACAGTAGAATGATCTATTAGAATATATGAGAGTATGCCAAGTTTTTCTTTAATTTATTTTAATTAAATCGTAGAATTATTTTTAGGCTGAATAACGTATTAGGATTTGTTACAGGTAGTTTGAGTGGGTTATTAGTTATAGAGCATGTCATTGATGTGTATTATATTTTATTGGATTTTTATTAAGAGTTAGTATTATTTTTTACTCGTGCCGGAGTCGAGTCAAGTTTTAATTACGGGATGACCATTCATTTTTCTTAGACGACCATTCATTTTTCTAAACGACCATTCATTTTTTCTTAGACGACCATTCATTTTTCTAGATGACCATTCATTTTTCTAAATGACGATTCATTTTTCTAAACGACCATTCATTTTCTCATCGTGACATCTATATATTTCAAAATTCTATCATTTAGTCACCATCATCCTTCTAACTCAATTTCCTTCTTATTTTTCTTCCATCTTCCCCACAATCCTCACATGAGACAGCCACAACTTTGTTGCCCTCGTTGTGTGACTAATGATTAGGTATAGACTTTTTAATTATTTAAATTGATATTTATTAACACAATATGCTAGGAATGATTAACTATTGTGATAAATGTCTAATTGTGAATGAAGTGATAATTTCCATGATTTGATTAATAGTTAGTGATCTAATTAACTAAAGTAAATTTCAGCATGTTAATTGACTGCAATGTAATTTAGAAAAACGTAATAAAATTGGGATGAATAGGATGATATATTTTTACATTTATAATTCTTTGACTGTTGTTAGATGATGATTGTATTGTATGCGTGATATTCATGATAAAGTTGATGCATCATTCAGTTAGTGGGCATTAGCTTCCAGATTTGATGTATAGGTACGGAAAAGGAGCTCGTCGGACATGCTTGGAGCTTCTACCAGGTCTGTTATGACTCGCTTCTAGTTTTATTTCTATATTCTATCGTGTGTTGTTTTTATAGGTAAGCAGACGTGTCGAGTGGTGGATTTATTGTATCCCACTCTAGACGGTCCATTTACCCGATCGTATTTCCAGATTAATAACCCTCGAGGATGAGATCCCTCGGGTATGTTTTTGAAAACAAGATCCACCACATTTGCTTCCAGGCCTATTGCATAAATCCAAACCGAGACATATATATGTTATAGTTTTCACGTTTTCAGTGAGAGATAGAATGAGGGTTATCGGCGGCCACGTCTTGAGATAGGGCATGTGCCCGTCAAAGTGGGCTCTGGAGCTGGGGAGAACCCAATCCATTCTTGAAGGATCTTGACAACTCTACCTTTGAGGTACTCAAACCCAGAGAAGTGTGGAGGTTTACGGGTAGTCCTATGCAGCGTATGTCTAGACTTGTGGTGAAAAAGGGTACTAAAGGCGCATGTCTAAGAGTACTCGGCCCTTGTACTCAGGGCTAGGAGTAATATAGAGGACGTAGAGGGCTGATATGAATGACAATGATTTTGATAGTTTGAATGGCAAAGAAAAGAGAATGTTATGGAAAGAAAAATTATGGAAAGAGAAAATTATGGAAAGGGAATGGCATGACCTGAGGGTGATGACTCCCATTATTGCACTTGTGAGAGTTTTTGAGGAAGTATATGAGATTTTTATTCAATAGGATGGTCAGCTCTCATGTGCCAGTTTGATATTAGTTATTTTTTGGACCAGTAACACTCATTACTGACGGTTTGCTATTATATATGCAGGTGAGAATCTCGAGGACTGAGCGCTATCAGGACTGCAAAGGATTAGTAAAACCGTTGCACACATGAACATGCCTCACGTAATGAATGGAAATAATGAATTCTAAGCTATGTAAATGATGAATTTGTTTAAGGTTATTATGTGAAATGCTATTAATGTTTAGCTTGTGGAATGAAACTAGAGTGAAAGTGAAATAAAAATGTCATGTTTTAAAATTATATCAATATAAATATTTATTATTGCACTTTTAGGAAGGACTCATGTAGGGCCACGTTAGAACCCAAGCACCCCATTCATGCATTATATACTTGCACTATAATTTTAAGACACCGAGAAGATATCTGGGTCAGCTTAACCGAATCAAGTAGTTTAGTGAACAGCTCGATCACCGGTGACATTTTCGAATTGGTTCACGAGGGAACCGGAATGGGGTGTTACACTAGAACCATGTTTTGTTTGAAAACTACATTAAAACTTAGTTGCTAAGTCTTCGCCTTGTGCATTGACATAACAACTAGCGAAGCCTTGTGCTTCACAATATACGTTAAAATGTTATTACTCAACATAACATGATAGAAACATAAAACATTCACTCAAACTATTTAATCACATATAAACATACAAGATCTTTAAACTCGTCAAGTATGAACAAACACAGACTTGGATTATCGCTTTGTCTGTGTTTGATGTCGCTTGATGGTCCTCCTTGACTGAACAATTATGTATGACTATATTAATGCCCGGTCGAGCCTACCCATTCCTAGATGATATGACATGTATGCAACATCATATCAATACCATACAATCATTAACTATTCACATATAGCAAACAAAACATCCATAAGAGATAAAATTAGGGTATTGAATACCAGAATTTAGAAATTCATATCTGCCTCGATACCTAACCAAATACTATAAAATTTTATTGGTAGAAAATGGAGATTATGATTGTCATAGGGAAAAAACAATCGCTTCAATCTGACTTCCACATCAAAAGTTATAACCGTTTTAAAATAGATGCACATAATAGGGCAATTAGGGTTTTCATGTCGTGGCATTGGGTGCCTCAACTTTGGACACCACGGCTCTCAGTGTTGTGCCGTGATTTTGTTTTGCCAGTGCTGCAACAATGCTGCCTAGCCCCATGGCATGGCCACAAAGAACTATCTTGCTTTTTTTTCGTTTCTCATCCGATTTTTATCCAATCTTAGTGAAATAATGTTTGGGTTTTCAAGCTCTCTGGGTACAAAATCATGGGTTATAGCAGGTTTTTTATCCATTATGATTTACCCTACTTTCTCTTTTTTTCTTACATGGTTAAACTACATAAAATATATAAACTTGTTATTTGAACATTTAACAAATTATGCAAATAATAAAACTTCATTGTTCTACCTTATGATTTGTATAATTATCATGATAATATCATGTTTAAACATCAAAACACGGCATGAAACTCAATTATGGATCATGTTATTAGTTTGTTATAACAATTCTAAGTTTTTAATGCACGAAACTTGAATAAAATCATAAACTTGCAAGCAATTCATTCATAATTTGAATCAACCAATAAAACATGATGGTTCATGATATACATGAACTTTGTGAAATTAACATCTAGGTGTCAATTAGTAACCTTTAACCACATTGATTACCTACTACACGACAAACTCCTAGTGCTCCTTCAATGAAAAGCTCGCTAACACTTGAAAAAGGAAGGGTTGGAACGAGTTTTCTCCACAAAGGAACCGTGGAAGAAGGGAGAAGAAGGGGTTGACGTTAGAGTTGAGCATTGTTCCAAAACGACTGAACCAAATTTCCAAACTCTCTCACTGTAGCCCAATTTCCAAACCAAACAAAACTTGTTCTCTATAACTGAACCAAACCGAAATATTTAGGTTGTGTTTGATTCGATTTATTCGAAATTGAAATTATTAAATCTATATTATAATTGATGATGGTTTTGATAATAATTCAAATTAAAACATGACTTAACTCTCATAATCACATTTAAAAGTATTCTATTCATAGATATTGCATTAAAAATCTGCAATAAATTATAAATAAATCAAAATAAACTAATAATATCCAAATAAAAACTAAATATTGAAGTTTTTTAAAAAAATTCGGCCTGCTGGGTCAGTTTTTGTTTGGATTGGTTTGGTTCTAAACCGAATTTCTTATCTTGGATTTGATTAACCAAGATAAGAACTGAGCACAACCCAAAATTTTTATAACCGAACTAAACTGACAATTTTGGTTTGCATCAGTCAGTTATTTTTGTCTGGGCCGAAGTTTGCTCATCGCTAGTTGATGTCGCAACAACATGGAGATGAGAGAGGCGACATTGTAATAAAATTAGGAGGCGACGATGGTCTTTCAAGTGCTTATATACCTCTTATTAGTTCCCATGTATAAATATTTGCTTTGTTACCCGTGTAGGAGAAAATATTAAGGAGATTCTACCCGTTTACTTAAACCCTTCACTGTCTAAGCAACTAACACTCCTATCACATCTACACGATTTAGGAAACCTCCTCAAAGACGAACATAGATCGTGTCCTTTACTAAAATTGATCCGTAGCCACAATTTAGGTAAAAGATCACTACGAACATGTTTGGCTCCACTTAGATTAACCTACTAATTAACAATAAGTGCTTCACCTTGTGTTAATTCTTATTTTATCTTAACGAACACCTTGTTAGTGATATGAATTTTGTTTATATGGAAACATGTCCAGCTTGTTCACCATAGCTTTTCCCTTATGTCTGTTTTACTTATTAACTTGTTTTCTTATTTAGAACGATCAAACCTTTGTGAGTGAAGTCTTTTACATATTATTTCCAATAAGCTAATATCTATTTAACATTATATAATATTATTATTTCCAATGGACCAAGAGTTCGGTCAAAATTTGTTATCCAGAAGAATTTTCTTCTCCGTGTATCTTGATTAGAATTATCCTGGTTTATCCATAGCTTTTCCCTTTTGTCTGTTTTACTTATTAACTTGTTTTCTTTTTTAGAACGATCAAACCTTTGTGAATGAAGTCTTTTACATATTATTTCCAATAAGCTAATATCTATTTAACATTATATAATATTATTATTTCCAATGGACCAAGAGTTCGGTCAAAATCTGTTATCCAGAAGAATTTTCTTCTCCGTGTATCTTGATTAGAATTTTCCTGGTTTATCCATGGACATGTAAAATCATGACTCTCACTAAAAAATTCCAATCAATGTGATTCTAGATTGCGTTAGATTCCTTTGTGAGTCTAGTTTTATTCCATTGATTTTTAGAATTTTTATGATTGAATTTTTAGAGTTATAAATTTTTTAAAGTGACGAACTCAATCTCTCAAGATTTTAAAACTTACGATTTTTGCCGGGTATTACACTCTACCCATTTTAAAAGAAATTTCATCCCAAAATTTTCATCATCAGAGTAAAGAGTATTCTTAACTTCTTGAAATATTGTGAATGATATCCCAGAGAATCATTCTAGGTATAGGAATAATTTTACCCACAGGTTTCATAGCAAACTCCTAATTCCATCAAAAGTGGGGAGTTTGGTAACCATCTATGGAATTTCTACCCCATCATCCATTTCTTCACCACTTAATAACATCTCAAAACTTATTTTAGCACAGCAAATCGCTATTAAAATCCCACAACTATATGGTGGTAATATTAACTTGAGGAGTATTTGTCCCTATAGGATTCTAAATAACTCCTTTTCTTGTTCCATTAAAAGGATTCATCACCATCTTCCCGTATTATCACTAATCCAATTCTTCCTTTGGGCCATCTATAACGTCCACTACAAATAAGAAAGTAAATTCCTTGCCAAATAATACTCAAAACTAAATAATCAATCTCATAAATGTGTGCAACTTATATGTTATTTCAACGAGGTAGACTTTTAATTCAGTTTAAAATGGAAAACAAAGTGCCCGAACCAGCCGTCTTGGAGTCCATCACTTACACATGTAGTAAGCATAATAGGTGTAACACACCAATTCGGCCCAAAGGGACAGACCGACTCGTGATATTATAATTTGGAAGCCACTCGTTAGGCTATTGCGTACATACTTTATGGAAGCGGATCTCAACCCTCCGTGTAGGCTTAGGAAGGACACCAAGTTTGGTTTTCATCGAATGCATACAAAGGCAGATCTTAGACTTAAAGGATTCCTATATGAACACCCCTAGTCTTAGCAGAGGTAGAACCATCCCAACGACTATGAGTGGTGCCTTTAAAAATGTGATGATTACTCCCAACTGTAAAAGAAGCACACCTCCTCTACTGTTTTGAGGTTGCATGTTGTTGTCTGTATCATATTTTTACTACTTAGTTCAATTGATTGGCTTAGGTCTTGTTATTAGTTACATGAAGATGATGTGTAACACCCAAAATCTGGTCCATGCTTGTGAACCGAACGGGCATGTTACAGGCCCTTGTTAGGTCGGCTAACCCAAACCCAACTCACGCGGATCTAATCTCGGCGTCTTAAGATGAAGATATTACTTGTCATGCATGGATGAATGCACAAAATCCTAACATGATACTACATGGATGACATGCAAACTAATTACACACCATCACAATTACGATCAAAATTGATGAAAATTCAAAAATAAAACCGACAGAATTTCCCCTAAAAGTGCAATTAGGGTCACCCTGTCAAAATACTATATATAAACATATATGTAAACATGTATCTATACATCACGCAACTTCATTTACACAATCTGTTATCGTGTCTTAGCATTCAATCATGTCACATCATCATATCTTATCATCATCTCATGACATTGAATCATATCATACCATGTCTTAGCATTTCACAACATCCGCAATATAATAGTATCATAAACAAAACTTAACCACTCAATCGATTGACATGTGTGCAAGCAACAACAATGCTCCTTCATCCAAGCTGGCTCCTCCAACTCTGATTATTACCTACATATAGTATAAAGACACGTCAGTAACAAGTGTTACTGGTCCAAAAAATATAATAACTATAACAAGCTGGCTATGAGAGCAAACTCTCATATGAAAGAAAACATCATATACTCGACGCGAACACTCTGAAGGGCACTACTGAGGAGCCCCTGGGCTGCAGACCCGGTAGCATCCCGAACTTACTGATCTACTGCTGGTACTGTGCTGCTTTCGGCACTTCTTTTTCAGTACATCATGTGAAACTTTATCCTAAGCCCTCTCCTTAACTCCATATTTCTCCTGGCCTTGAGCACGAAGGCCGAGTACTCTTAGGCAGTCGCCTTTAGTACCCTTTGAACCACAAGTCCGGACATGCGCTATACTAAACATTACCTGTTAACCTCCACGTTCTCTGGGTGTGAGGAACTCAAACGCGGAGTTGTCAGGATCCCACGGGAATCGAACAGTCCACTGGCACTAATCCAAAGCCCGCTTTGACTGTCACGGCATCCGCTCATGGTACGTGTAGTCGGTTTCTCCATCTCTCGTCTCACTGAAAACGCGAAAACTATATATATATAGGGCTGGGTAGGGATTTATATAATAGGTCCAAAGGCAACTTGTGGTGGATCTTGTTTTCGAAATCATCCTTGAGGTGTTATTAATCCGAAAATCTGTTCGGCTAGATGGCCCGAGTTAAGTGGGATCCAATAAAACGCCACTTAACCCGTCCTGCAAATAATAAGATAAACATACAATAGAAAGAGCGTAAAATAGAGTCGAGTCCTAAACGGACCTGGTAGAAGCTCCAAGCGTATCATTGTGCCTAGGCGGCAAGCTCTTACTCCGTACCTACACATCACAACTAAATACTAACGCCCGCTAACTAAATGATGCATCAAACGTAATGAACATCACACACAATTCAATCATCAACCATAAGAAACAACAATTATAAATGTGAAAGTAATTCCAACTTATCCTATTAATATCAATCTAATTATATTTCCAAAGTTACGTAGTACTCGATTATCATGCTCAAATTTAATTTAGTTCATCAGATCACTTAACTATCATTCCCTGTTAATCAAATCCTGCACACCTTTACTTCATTCATAATCTGGCATTCATCATGACAATTAGTTAATTCTAGCATGCTATGCTAACAATCATAATCAATTTTAAATAACTCAATCGGAGGTAATTATACATCATGTAGTCGGCAATCGGCGACGGCTAGGGTTTCGTCGCATGTCTCGGAGCTCAAATTCGGCGCTCATCGGCGTCCGAAGCTCGAACGGGCTCGACTGGGTGAGCCCCGCTGAAGATCCGGTGAATTCCGGCGAATTCAAGAAATTCCAGTTTTCCGACGGTTCTCGGCGGTTTTATAGCAGCTTCCGGCGGTTTTCCGGCGACAGTCGCCGGCGGCGTCTACTGGCCGGAAAGTGGTCGTGTTGGGTACCCTTGGAACCGGCTCGGCGAGCCCGACTCATTCTACGAGGTCGACATGGCCAACGGAGGTGGCGGCTCACCCGAAAATGCATAAAACTGAGCCGGCGGTGATGGTGGCTAGATCCGGCCGGCCACGGCGGTGATGGCCTCCTTTCCAGTCGGGGAAGGTCGCTGGAGGGCTGAGGGTGCTGAGGCGACCGACCGATCGCGGCGGTGCTGGTCGCCGGCGGCGGAATCGGCGACGAAAGCGCAATGCGGGTGCGGCGTCGTGGCATGGCTTCCTCGCGTCGCGGCGGCCTGATGGGGGTCGGACTTGGTCAGGGCAGCACGGCGATGTCATCGCGGGGCTAGGCAGCGACGATCGGCAGCCGGGCGGCTCCGGCAGCAGCAGTGGCAACGCGCACAAGGGCTGCGTCGGGCAAGGGTTTGGGGAAGAAAAGAAGGGCACGGGGGTGTTTGGTGGCAAAGTCGTAAATATTACTTGACTCGTCTCTGACTCGAGTCAAAATAATATTTAAGTCGTAAAAAAATTCCAAAAAAATTTGGGAAAAATCCCATAAAATCAAACAACACCAAAAAATCATAATGATATGCTCTAGAACTATCAACCCACCCAAAATGCCCGTAACGCGTCCTAACGCGGTAAACGGCCTAAAACTAATTCTATGATCCATTATATATCATAATAAAAAAATGAACTGCATACTCTCATATATTCTGATAACTCATTCTTTTCTACTGTGTTCATGACGTTATCATCATATACTTGGGTACACATGACCCTCATGGCTCATACACGAGACCGACGTCGGCTCAGTACACGTGTTCTGAAACTGACTCGACTTGAAAATAACGGTCGAACCGACCGGTTCTGAATATAAAACCCTGACTCGAATTGTGGGTTTTACAATCTTCCCTCATAAAAATTTTGTCCTCGAAATTTTAACTCAAGGAGGTTCTGCTGAACTACTACTTGGAAGCTAGATACACACCAGTTGTATCCTCTACTCTTCGATAGTCATGTAAATCCTCACTGTAGCTGCGCCGTTATGGCAGGTTCTGCTTATGATCCTATCAATATCAACATTCTGTTTCTAAGCTGTTTGTGCCTGTTCTGACATGACCATCATCCTTCTCTTCTGTTCTGATCCCTACTACTAACTCGGCGGAAAAACCCTAGGTCACCCCTAAGATTATCCAAGCTGGCTCCTCCAACTCTGATTATTACCTACATATAGTATAAAGACACGTCAGTAACAAGTGTTATTGGTCTGAAAAATAAAATAACTATAACAAGCTGGCTATGAGAGCAAACTCTCATATGAAAGAAAACATCATATACTCCACGTGAACACTCTGAAGGGCACTACTGAGGAGCCACTGGGCTGCAGACCCAGTAGCATCCCGAACTTACTGATCTGCTGCTCGTACTGTGCCGCTCTCGGCACTTCTTTTCTAGTACTTCACGTGAAACTTTATCCTAAGCCCTCTCCGTACCTCCATATTTCTCCTGGCCTTGAGCACGAAGGCCGAGTGCTCTCAGGCAGTCGCCTTTATTACCCTTTGAACCACAAGTCCAGACATGCGCTGTACTAAATAGTACCCGTTAACCTCCACGTTCTCCGGGTGTGAGGAACTCAAACGCAGAGTTGTCAGGATCCCTCGGGAATGGAACAGTCCGCTGGCACTAATCCAGAGCCCGCTTTGACTATCACGACATCCGCTCATGGTACGTGCATCGGTTTCTCCATCTCTCGTCACACTGAAAATGCGAAAACTACATATATATAGGGTTGGGTAGGGATTTATATAATAGGCCCGAAGGCAACTTGTGGTGGATCTTGTTTTCGAAATCATCCTCGAGGGGTTATTAATTCGGAAAACTGTTCGGCTAGATAGCCTGAGTTAAGTGGGATCCAATAAAACACCACTTAATAAGATAAATATACAATAGAAGAGCGTAAAATAGAGGCGAGTCCTAAACGGACCTGGTAGAAGCTCCAAGCGTATCATCGCGCCTAGGCGGCGAGCTCTTACTTTGTACCTACACATCAAAACTAAATACTAATGCCCGCTAACTAAATGATGCATCAAACGTAATGAACATCACACACAATTCAATCATCAACCATAACAAGCAACAATTACAAATGTGAAAGTAAATCCAACTTATCCTATTAATATCAATATAATTATATTTCCTAAGTTACGTAGTACTCGATTATCATGCTCAAATTTACTTTAGTTCATCAGATCACTTAACTATCATTCCCTTTTAATCACATCCTGCACATCTTTACTTCATTTATAATCTGGCATTCATCATGACAACTAGTTAATTCTAGCATGTTATGCTAACAATCATAATCAATTTTAAATAACTCAATCAGAGGTAATTATACATCACGTAGTCGGCAATCTGCGACGGCTAAGGTTCCGTCGCTTGTCTCGGAGCTCAAATTCGGCGCTCATCGGTGTCCGAAGCTCGAATGGGCTCGGCTGGGTGAGCCCCGTGGAAGATCCGGTTAATTCCGGTGAATTCTAGAAATTCCGATTTTCCGACGGTTTTCGGCGGTTTTCCGGCAGCTTCCGGCAGTTTTCCGACAGTTATCGGCGGCGTCTACTGGCCGGAAAGTAGTCGTGTTGGGTACCCTTGAAATCGGCTCGGCGAGCCCGACTCATCTACAAGGTCGAACACGGCCAACGGAGGTGGTGGCTCGCCAGAAAATGCATAAAACCGAGCCGGTGGTGATGGTGGCTAGATCCGGCCGGCCACAGTGGCGATGGCCTCCGTTCTGGTCGGGGAAGGTCGCTGGAGGCTGAAGGTGCTGAGGCAACCGACCGATCGCCGGGGTGCTGGTCGCCGGCGGCAAATTTGGTGACAGAAACTCAACGCGGGCGCGACGTTGTGGCATGGCTTCCTCGCGTCACGGCGGCCCGATGGGGTTCGGACTTGGTCGGGGCAGCACGACAACATCATCGCGGGGATAGGCGGTGACGATCGGCAGCCGGGTGGCGCCTGCAGCTACAGCGGCGACGCGCACAAGGGCTGCGTCGGGCAAGGGTTTGGGCAAGAGAAGAAGGGCGTGGGGGTGTGTGGTGGCAAAGTCGTATATATTACTTGACTCGTCTTTGTCTCGAGTTAAATTAATATTTAGATCGTAAAAAAAATCCACAAAAATTTGGGAAAAATCCCATAAAATCAAACAACACCAAAAAAACCACATGATGGAAAGCCAAATAAATATGATTAAAACATAGCCAACTTAATCATAACATTCATGAATTGAACATAACATAAGTTAAACAAATAAAAATTATCTAATAGCATTGCCTAATTCTTAATTTACCATAAACATGTACATAAAATATTATATTAACATTATTATATTAGAATAACATAGAATCATCGAAATAGTTAACAACTAATCATTGGATTCCCTATAGAAACCATTAGTAAGTCAACTGTGATGGGAAACTTAAAACATGTAGATTAGGCCTTTTGAAATTACCTTCATCGGGTAGATTATCCCTTTCGGCATAGTCTTTAATAACTACAAACATGTAAATGAGCCCTTTTGACATGTCTTCATTTAGTAAACTTGCCCTTTTAACGTAGCCTACTTTCACTTGAAAACAAAATCATATTAAACTCAGCGATTCATTTGGTTTCAAGTCTAGTATCATAACCCGTATTTTTTGATCCCATGAAAAAACAACTAACGATGATTTGCATCGTCAAGAAAGTAGCATCGTCAAAAAACAACTAACGAAGACCCACTTGAAGTATTATAAAACTACAATAAAATATAATAACACAAAGTTAAAACATATTGGCATAACCATCATAGCATACATCTTAATCGTAAAAGGTTCACAACATAGTTTGGGCATATGCTCGTCATATAGTCATACACAAAATACATGGGTTAAAGCAAACAACATAACAAATGGCCCCTGCCACTGAGCCGTCTGATCCATGCGCCTAAGCTGGCCAATGCTAGGGAACTCACCTACATATAATAAAAAACCATGTCAGTAATTAAATGAATTTGATTACTTGTCTGAATAACTATCGGTAAAATAGCAAGCTGACAAATGGATATTCCATTACCCATGAAAACGTAAGAAACTTCAGAATTGCCTCACATTGGACGGTAAGCAAACATACTTAAGCAAGTGCCGGCTCACATGCACGGCTCATAATTACATTCGTACATACAACTCTTATGCCCTTACACCTTCCATGTCACACGCCACGCGTACTCTAGTCGCAAAAGGAACAGTTAAGTTAATACCACAAATTTCTAAAATAGGCTTCGTTACACAGTACCTTTATGCACTGCACCACCTCAGGGTTTGAAAGAGTACAAGTGCGATTCATACATATCTTCATACTGCTCACTCACCTATTCATGAAATCCGTAAAGTGTGCGTACTTCTATAATAGGTTTAGGAAAGAGGCTTGTGTCGTATATTTCTTGACCTTCAGTTCAAAAACCAACAAGCAGTCTCATCCATGTAGATTTATTAAACATGTGTAGAAAACATGACTAAATAGCCCGACATTGAAGGGATCTGATAAAACTCCGCCGATGCCGGCCTACATCTAAAACACAGTTAAACTTGACACCCACAGTGTCAAGCAGATATCAAGGGAAGGAGAATCCTATGGATCAGGATGAGTAGAGCTCCATATTTTTGTTGGTGAGCTCACCCGCGATGCCTAACATGGAGATGGAACCAAATAAGAATTGGGTGAATCGGCACGCAAAACGAGGCAAAGACTCCACACAAGTACAACACTTAACATCACTTAATTATCTTAATCAGGTCCTAAGTGAAGTGTTAAACTTTATTAGGTAACTTAATTAAGGTTTTGAATTCATGTTCACTTAGTAGGTTCTAATCAATTCAAAGGTTTTTAATCGAATGGGCTTACTAGATGATTTTTCGGACGGGTCTAACAATGTCCAAATGGGCTGAAATTTTGACGGGTTCTCCCTTACACTCTAAGGTTCATAGGTAAATTCCACCCTGGCTGGCCCATGGGCCAATGAAGGGGAACATGACCCATTATGTTCGGCCCTAAGGTGCTGGAATAGTGCTCTTGTGCTACCCACCAATTTTGTAACTATTGGTTCATGGGCTAGAGGAATTGAAATGGGCTTGGGTCAGTGGGCCTAGTTAGCTAACACACTGAGCTTTAGCCTAGTAAGAGGTAAGCAACATTTAAAATTTGGGTCAGTGGATGGGTTGTTTCTGAGGCTATCTGGACCTTAACAGATTTAAAATTTACAAATAAAATTGGGAACCTCCCCAAATGGTCCCAAATTTTGTCACAATGCTACTGAGACTTATTTTAAGGTTTGGACCAATTTTTACAAAACTCCAACTCTGTTAACCTATTTTCACGAAATTTACAACTGGAGTGAAAAACTAGGGTTTTCACCCAGCATCTTCACACTATCCAGGTAGACACCTCTAAAACATACCTAGATGATTTTTAACAATTCCCAAAATTTACATCTTTCAAGTAGACAATTAGTGAAGTATGATATAATTTTACAAGATTTTATTAGTTTAAAATTCATGGCTTAAAATACCACACAATCACATATCATGCTCATAGTCATAAACACACAAGAAATTTATGATTATTTAGGATTGAAATTTGACCAAGAACTCATAAAATTACCATGAAAAATCTGGCATGCTGTGTCCCAACAGATCCCTCAAGGTCAAAGAGTAAAATTGGAGAAAAGGAGCCATATATCACAATAATGGTCCAAGTCGCCACCTTTCTCAATTTTTACATGCATACATGCATATTCTAGGGCACGGAATAAAACACCCGAACATAAAAGTTATAGATCTATATGTTGTGAGTGCAACAAAATAAGGATCATGTAAATGGAGCATCAGAATGGCACGATATGATTTTTATACTGAAATGGTGCATAACAATCACCTACATGCATTATAAAAATCATGCCTATTTATTTATTCCACCAAATATGATAAATTGGTACTCAACATTCTCCTAGCATTCAGATATACATGGTAAAAATGTTCTAAAGATAAATGCTTTGAATTATACTAGCAATACATTTCAAACAACTAGAAATAGTTGCAGCCAAAACCTGATGCTAATGAGTGAAGATCAAGGGGAGGTGTTTTGAGGCATCTAACCTCAAAGCCTACCACCCAACGATGTTTGGAACATGGAGGGGGTTTCTCTGAGCTCCAGGGAGTAAGAAGAAGGCCAAAGAGAATAGAAAAAGTTGTTGGAGGTGAAGAGGGAAGGAGAAATGGTGAAAAGGTGAGGGGAGGGGTGGATTTTATGGAAAAATGGTGGTTGGTTTGGTGTTGTCATAGATATGGGTGTCATACCTATAGAGGTATGGATACCATACTTTTAGAAGTATGAGTTAGCTTGGTGATGTCATAGAGGAATGGGTGTCATACGTATATAGGTATAGGTGACATTCCTATAGAGGTATAGGTGTCATACCTATAAAGGTATGGGCGTCATTCCTATGGAGGTATGGGTGTCATACCTATAGAGGTGTAGGTGTCATACCTATAGATGAATGGGTTGGGTTAGCTAAAGAAGTATGGTTCGGGTTAGTTAAAAGACGTATGGGTTGGTTTATCTCAAAACCCAAAAACTCAGGGTTTTAACCCTAAAACAATCGAGTCCACTTTGGGAATTGCACTGCATGTCCCAAAAGGGGTTAGGATGGTCTGAAAGGTTATCAATTACAAGGCAAGCACACAAACGACATGTGAGGGACAAAGTCCTAACATCTAACTATACAAGATTAAAATGGACCAAAACTAGAATGTCGGGCATGCCAGATCCAAACAAGCATTTTGAACGCCAAATGAGGCTAAGGTCAGGCAACTTGCAACATATCATATATGAAACACGGCAAGAAGGGCTGGACCCTACTAACTCGATTCAGGTAACAACTAACCCGAGAGTAAAAACCCTCAGGTGGACAGCCTGATTTTCCAATCGAAAAATACGTTTAAACTACATTCGAATAAACACACAATGGAAAGCCGAATAAATATGATTAAAGCATAGCTAACTTAATCATAACATTCATGAATTGAACATAACATAACTTAAACAAATAGAAATTATCTAATAGCATTGCCTAATTCTTAGTTTACCATAAACATGTACATAAAATATTATATTAACATTATCATATTAGTATAACATAGAATCGTCGAAATAGTTAACAACTAATCATTTGATTCCCTATAGAAACCATTAGTAAGTCAACTATGATGGGAAACTTAAAACATGTAGATTAGCCCTTTTGAAATAACCTTCATCCGGTAGATTATCCCTTTCGGTGTAGTCTTTAAAAACTACAAACATGTAAACGAGCCCTTTTGACATAGTCTTCATTTAGTAAACTAGCCCTTTTAACGTAGCCTACTTCCACTTGAAAACAAAATCATATTAAACTCAGCGATTCATTTTGTTTCAAGTCTAGTATAATAACCTATATTTGTTGATCCCATTAAAAAACAACTAACAATGACTAGCATCATCAAGAAAGTAGCTGTAAGTTAATAATTCTTGGCCTTGCCTATGGGAAGTGCCCCTGAACCACATTTTGTTTAAAAACTATGTTAACACTTAGTTGCCAAGTCTCAACCTTGAACTTTGACATTACAACTAGAGCCTTTTGCCCCACAACATACGTCAAAACATTATTACTTAGCATAACATGATAACTTGTTAAAAATAAAAAAACATTTGTTTAAAGCATCTAATCACATATAAACATAGAGGATGTTAAACATACCCAAGTATGTATAAAAACAGACCTCAATTATCACCTTATATACGTTCGACATTGTTTGATGGTCCTCCAAGACTCAATAATAATATATGGCTATATTAATGTCTGGTCTACCCTACTTATGCCTAGATGACATGACATGACATAAATGTGATTCTCATACAACATGCAAACAATACTTATAGCATGTATACAATGTAAAGACTGTGGAAATATATATATATATATATTCGACTCAATCGGGAAATGATTGAACGTTGGAGAAATTATTATTATTATTAGATTATATTCTCTACCCGGTTAAGTATTATATTTTATTCTTTACACAATTACTTGGTTAAATAAAATACGGGTGTTGGGGTGTTTTCCCATACCCTAGCCATCATTTTATTTTATATTTTTGTGAGGGGGTGTCATCCTCACCCTAGCCACCTATTTCTCCTCTTCCTCATCCTAGCCATCTACTCTCATCTTCTTCTCCTCTTCTAGAGCCGGCTTCTTGCTTGCTTGGGTATCCTTCCTATCTCCCTACTCTTACTTTCATGCATTCATGATCGTCATGTAAAATTCTTATGCTTCATCAATTCATGACTGCCATGGAAAATACTGTTGTTTCATCAATTCATGGTCATTTTGTTTTGCTGTTGCTGCATCAACGTCCTATGCTATGTAATCGGTTGGGTTAGGATAATTAAGTTGCAGTCCCTAGCGTCTTATGATTTATGTGCATGGGGTTTGGATAGTGGGCAACGTCGTGGGGAATTCCTTCGGTACTTGTCAAGACAGCGCTTGCCTTGATGTTGTGGGTTGTCATGCGGGGAGAATGGAAGCGTTCTCGGCAGTGCTGCTAGCCAGGTGTCGTGCACCTTGGTGCAGGGCGGTGTCACCATGGATAGCTACTGTAAAGCACGCACTTGAGGGTTCCTCGCTTGGTGATTTTATCTTGTTGTTGATGATGTGTTGGGATGCCCAATATGGTTGATCAATTGAATCGTTGGGGAAGCAATTAGTGGAGGGCGTGATCTGATTGTGGTGCTAAGATGAGGGCTGGAGAAGAAAGATAGGTCTAGTGTAAAACCCGCGACTCGAGTCAGGGTTTTATAGTCGTTAGCCGGTCGGTTTGACCGTAGTTTGAGTCGGTTCAGC